>JARQOD010004660.1:0-53249 GCA_033576555.1 Oophaga sylvatica
GATCGCTAGCGGGATAGCTTAGTGTGGCAGTACCTTTACTCCCTGGATGTGTCACGCGGTCTTTTGATATGTGTACGATGTCAGTAAACTATTCTTAAAAGAACAACACTCTATACAACATATAGATTAGCAACATCAGCATGTAAATATAGAATAGATTTACCTGACACGATATCCGTTGAACTCAGGGTTAATCTTGAGGACTTGATACACTGTCACAGGAAAGAGGAGGACCGGGGGTCTAACCTGACCCTAAACTGGGGTCCTAACTAATCCCTCACCTTGGAGGTACTGATAATGGTTCAGAGGTCCAAGTCTCCAGCCTAACCCTGTCTCCTATCAGTCCCTGAACCCTGTAATCAGTCCTAAGAAGGATTCTGATTACCACCAAAGGGATATGGGCTGATCTCTGCTAAATACACAGATTAGACATATAAGACAGACTGGAGAAAACACAGACTTGCATACACACTCAAACACAGAAGGAACATAAATGATCTGGGATATTAAACTCAAAGCAAGGTGAGCTTAAAACAACTAAGGAGCTCTTTAACTTAAGTCTATACAGATACAATCCTATCTGTGGTCTGCATGAAGAATTTCACTGGCAACTCCCAACACAGACAACCAGAGATTTAAAGGAAACCAATCAACAAATAATTAATTGCAGCCGGAAGAAACTGCACCCAGTCCCAGAACTGAGCACAGACAGAATTAACTCCCTAACTGCCAAACACAAAGAAACAGCAACTCAGCTGTGAGAAGTCAGAATGTGCAACCGCGACGATCTTCGTGGCGATGCACACATGACAGTACCCCCCCTTCTACGAGGGGCCTCCGGACCCTCAGGGCCAGATTTGCCCGGGTGAGTTCTGTGGAAGGTCCGCACCAAACGATCTGCGTTAATGTCAGACGCAGGAACCCACGTCCTCTCCTCTGGACCATACCCCTTCCAATGCACCAAGTACTGAAGGGACCGGCGATTCAGACGTGAGTCAATGATCTTTGACACTTGAAACTCCAAGTTACCATTGACCACCACTGGAGGAGGAGGTAGAGGTGATGGTATGACTGGTGCCACGTACCTCTTAAGTAATGACTTGTGGAACACATTATGAATTTTAAACGTAGGAGGGAGGTCCAGACGAAATGCCACAGGATTAATTATGGAACTGATCCTGTACGGCCCGATGAATCTGGGGCCCAGCTTCCAGGAAGGAACTTTAAGTTTTATATTCCTGGTAGACAACCATACCAGATCGTTCACATTAAGATCTGGACCAGAAACTCTCCTCCTATCAGCCATACGTTTATAACGGTTCCCCATAGCACTCAGATTATTCAATACACCTCTCCACACAGAAGCAAGTGACGACGAGAAACGCTCCTCCTCAGGAACCCCAGAAGGGCCCCCCCCATTGAATGTACAAAACTGGGGATGAAAACCATATGCCCCAAAAAACGGGGACTTACCAGTGGACTCGCTCCGCCTGTTGTTAAGAGCGAACTCTGCCAGAGGCAAGAAAGAAGACCAATCCTCCTGGTTCTCTGAGACAAAACACCGAAGATAAGTCTCTAGGCTTTGATTCAGACGCTCTGTCTGACCATTGGTCTGCGGATGAAAAGCCGAGGAAAATGACAATTGCATCCCCCGACGTAAACAAAATGCCCTCCAAAACTTGGACACAAACTGAGACCCCCTATCTGACACCACATCAGAAGGCAACCCATGAAGTCTCACAATCTCCCCAATGAACACCTGCGCCAGAGTTTTAGCATTAGGGAGGGCAGGAAGAGCAATGAAATGTGCCATCTTACTGAACCTGTCAACAACCACCAGTATGACAGTCTTCCCTGACGACTGAGGAAGGTCCGTGATGAAGTCCATAGACAAATGAGTCCATGGACGCTCCGGAAGTTTCAAGGGTAAGAGGGTCCCAGACGGACGGGTATGAGGGTCTTAGAGCGAGCACAAACCCACAGGACGCGACAAAAGTTAAAACATCTTTATTAATGTTAGGCCACCAAAACCGGCGAGAAAGGAGATCTAAAGTAGCCTTACTCCCTGGATGTCCTGCTAAAGCAGAATTATGATGTGCCTCAATAACCTTTTGTCTCAACTGATTTGGGACAAACAGTCTCCCTGGAGGTCCTGGAGGGGCGTCCCCCTGAGCCTCTAACACCTCCTCCTCAAGCTCAGAACATACAGCCGACACTACCACCCCCTCCTGAAGGATAGGAATCGGGTCATCCATTTTCCCGGCCCCTGGGAAACTGCGAGACAAGGCATCCGCCTTTACATTCTTAGACCCCGGGCGATAAGTGACAACAAAATTAAACCTGGTAAAAAACAACGACCATCGAGCTTGTCTGGAATTCAGACGCTTAGCAGATTCCAAATACAGCAGGTTCTTGTGATCAGTAATGACGGTGACCGGGTGGACTGCCCCCTCCAAAAAGTGACGCCATTCTTCAAAAGCCAACTTAATGGCCAAAAGTTCCCTATTGCCGATATCATAATTCCTTTCGGCGGACGACAATTTTTTAGAAAAGAAAGCGCACGGATGCCATTTACCAGGGGACGGACCCTGGGACAATATTGCACCCACCCCTACGTCAGACGCGTCCACCTCCACAACGAACGGCTGTGATGCATCTGGTTGGATGAGAACGGGTGCCGAAGCAAAACATTTTTCAAAGAGGAAAAAGCTTGGCAAGCTTTGTCCGACCATTTAGAAAAATCCGTCCCTTTTCTTGTCATGTCAGTGAGAGGTTTGACAACAGATGAGAAATTACAAATAAATTTCCGGTAGTAGTTAGCAAACCCCAGAAAACGCTGCAGAGCCTTAAGATCCTCTGGCTGATCCCATTCAAGCACTGCTCTCACCTTTTCAGGGTCCATACGGAAACCGGAGGCTGACACCAAGAAACCCAAAAACTGAAGTTCCTGTACGGCGAATACACACTTTTCCAGTTTGGCGTATAGTTTATTGTCTCGCAAGATCTGCAACACCTGTCTCACATGCTCCTGGTGAGACACAAGATCTGGTGAGTAAATTAAAATGTCATCCAAATATACGACCACAAACAGCCCCACCAGATGACGAAAAATGTCATTAACAAAATGTTGGAATACTGCTGGTGCAGTAGTCAGACCAAAAGGCATGACAAGGTTCTCATAATGTCCCTCCGGCGTGTTAAACGCCGTTTTCCACTCATCCCCTCTTTTATCCTAATCAGATTATACGCCCCCTGAGATCCAATTTAGAGAACCATTTGGCGCCAACAATTTGATTGAAGAGATCAGGAATCAGAGGGAGTGGATACGGATCTCGAACAGTAATCCGATTAAGTTCGCGGAAATCCAAGCAAGGGCGTAGGCCTCCATCTTTTTTCTTCACAAAGAAGAACCCCGCGGCCACTGGGGAAGATGAAGGTCTAATATGCCCTTTGGCCAGACTTTCCGAAATATAATCTTTCATAGCCTGCCTCTCAGGACCAGAAAGGTTATATAACCTAGCTTTAGGTAACTTAGCATCAGGAAGTAAATTAATAGAGCAGTCATACACGCGATGAGGAGGCAACTCCTGACACCCCTCCTCAGAGAACACATCCCCAAAGTCCTCCAAAAAAGGAGGCAAAGTACTAGGCACGACCGCACTGATGACTGTGTTCATGCAGTTACTTTTGCAAAACTCCCCCATTGGCTTATATCTCTGGACTGCCAATTAATCACAGGGTTATGTTTAACCAACCAAGGAAGTCCCAACACAATAGGAGTAGGTAGACCCTCCAACACATAACAAGATAATAGTTCCCTATGTATTGCCCCTACCCGAAGGTCAATGTTATGAACCTCATGAACAAAGCTACCTTGGCCGAGAGGCCTGGCGTCAATGGAGAATATAGGGATCGGTTTGACCAATACACTCAGATGCATACCTTGAGCCTGAGCAAACTGAGCGTCAACCAGATTAGCCCCGGACCCACTATCAAGAAGAACAGAAAATCTCTCCACTCTCGTACTAACCACCACCTCCACTGGTACAAGGAACTGAGAAGAACTAGCGGACGAAATACATACTCCCAGGTTGTCGTCCACCACACAACCTGGGATTAACAGTTTTCCGGCGACTTTTTGCTCAACAAGGCACGGGATGGACATCCCCAACAAAATGTCCCTCTTTCCCGCAGAAGAAACACCTTCTAGTCCTGCGGCGTACCGCCAATCCCCTCCTACGAAATGATGTCCCTCCCAACTGCATAGGCTCCTCCGAACAGACAAGGGGAACCTCAACATAAGGGACTTTAGTAGTAGGTGGAGTAACAACAGGGGGCGGAGTTACCTCGCACCTCTCCCGGAGCCGTCTATCAGTACGGATAGCTAGGGCCATAGCAGCCTCCAGTGATGGAGGAGAATCATACTGAGCCAAAACGTCCTTTAATTTGTCAGAAAGCCCATGACAAAACTGGCTCCTAAGAGCTGGGTCATTCCACTGAGTATCTGTGGCCCATCTACGGAACTCAGAAGCAAATTCCTCCGCCGGACGATCTCCCTGCTGTATCTTACGTAATTTTGTCTCAGCAAGAGAGACCCGATCTGGGTCATCATATACCAAACCCAGGGCAGTAAAAAATCGATCTACTGACTGTAGAGCCGGGGATCCCGGAGGAAGGGAGAAGGCCCAGGATTGAGAGTCCCCTTGTAGGAGCGAGATAACAATTCCCACTCTCTGCTCTTCACTCCCTGATGATCGAGGCCGAAGCCGAAAATACAATTTACATGCTTCCCTGAAGGTAAAAAATTTGTCTCGCCCACCAGTGAACCTGTCCGGGAGAGCTACTTTAGGTTCAAATCTGGTTTGCTCCGAGGGAGACAAAACTTTGGACTTAATGTCCGTCAGCTCCATGGATAATCCCTGCAACTGCAGACCCAGCTGGGCTACTGGATCCATGGCAACTGGGAATAATTTTATTGGCCAGTGAAAATGTCACGCGGTCTTATGATATGTGTACGATGTCAGTAAACTATTCTTAAAAGAACAACACTCTATACAACATATAGATTAGTAACATCAGCATGTAAATATAGAATAGATTTACCTGACACGATATCCGTTGAACTCAGGGTTAATCTTGAGTACTTGATACACTGTCACAGGAAAGAAGAGGACCGGGGGTCTAACCTGACCCTAAACTGGGGTCCTAACTAATCCCTCACCTTGGAGGTACTGATAATGGTTCAGAGGTCCAAGTCTCCAGCCTAACCCTGTCTCCTATCAGTCCCTGAACCCTGTAATCAGTCCTAAGAAGGATACTGATTACCACCAAAGGGATATGGGCTGATCTCTGCTAAATACACAGATTAGACATATAAGACAGACTGGAGAAAACACAGACTTGCATACACACTCAAACACAGAAGGAACATAAATGATCTGGGATATTAAACTCTAAGCAAGGTGAGCTTAAAACAACTAAGGAGCTCTTTAACTTAAGTCTATACAGATACAATCCTATCTGTGGTCTGCATGAAGAATTTCACTGGCAACTCCCAACACAGACAACCAGAGATTTAAAGGAAACCAATCAACAAATAATTAATTGCAGCCGGGAGAAACTGCACCCAGTCCAGAACTGAGCACAGACAGAATTAACTCCCTAACTGCCAAACACAAAGAAACAGCAACTCAGCTGTGAGAAGTCAGAATGTGCAACCGCGACGATCTTCGTGGCGATGCACACATGACAGCTGAGGCTGCTTAAGAAGCAAGAGAGAAGAATCAGGGCGGGAACATGAAAACTGGAACTCCATATTAACTGAGGGCAAGAGCTGCAGAAAGACAGAAAGCAAAATGGCCGACGGAAAACTGAGTTTCAAGGAACATGTCAACAGAGACAAAGAACCTTACAATGGATCTTCTAAAGGAAAATCTAGAATTGGCTCAGGAAAGGTACAAGAAAGCAGCAGATAAATTCCGTAAACCTGCACCAGCTTTCAAGGTAGGAGATTTGGTCTGGCTGTCAACCAGAAATCTTAAATTAAAGATTCCATCGTCTAAATTGGGACATAAGTACATTGGACCTTATAAGATCAGTAAGATTATAAGTGCTGTTGCTTGTCGTCTTCAACTGCCCAGAACTATGAGAATCCACCCTGTCTTTCATGTATCCCTACTAAAGGCTGCAACACCCAATACGTTTCCTGGACGCTCTTCTCCTTGCCCTGACCCAGTGCTGGTCGATGGTCAGGAAAAATTTATGGTGGAAAGGATTCTAGATTCCAGGTTGTACAGAAATCAGTTGCAATATTTGATTAAATGGCAGGGCTACCCAGTGGAGGACAACTCATGGGAACCAGTCAATAATGTAAATGCTCCTCGCCTGCTCCGCCAGTTTCATCAGAGGTACCCTGACAAGCCTGGTCTGAGGTCATCCGGAGGTTGTCCCTAAGGGGGGAGTAATGTAAGGTTCCTTGTCTCTGTTGACATGTTCCTTGAAACTCAGTTTTCCGTCGGCCATTTTGCTTTCTGTCTTTCTGCAGCTCTTGCCCTCAGTTAATATGGAGTTTCCAGTTCTCATGTTCCCGCCCTGATTCTCTCTCTCTTGCTTCTTAAGCAGCCTCAGCTGAACCATCAGTGCTCCTGAATCAAGCCTCAGTCAGGCTGTGACCTGACTCCTGGAAACCTTGGACTTTGTACTCCAGCTATTTCCTACTGAGGAACCTTGGAACACTTTTGGACTCTGGAAACCTGCTGTTTGGTGAATCCATGTTTGCAGAGGAATTACGGTACAGAGAAGAGATCCTGAACCTGCTTTGGAGATTTATTGTAGAGCTTGAAGTTACTCTGGCCTGCTGTGTCTCCTGCCTCTGTTCCTGCAAACTGTGTGACCTTTTCCGCATGCTTGTATGAAGTAATACAAGTCATTTCATATCAACCTATGTCTCATGTGTTTTCCTCGCACCCAAGCACAAGACGCTATAGGAACTGTACACTATACATGACACCACATGTGATGAAACGTGCACACGGTCCGCCACACGGTAGCCCGGGGTATCACGGCTTGTGATCCCTCCGTGCCGCAAATGTGACGAAAACGCGCACACACATGACGGCTGCTGCCGTCCGACCCAATAATCTGCAGGGATTTATAATTATCCCACTTCCACTTAGGAACTTGCAGCTCTCTGGTGCCCCCTTACCCTCAGGTCAGTCAGGGAACTGCACCTAGGATAATTAGTCGCCAGACGGGTCACTTGGATGCAGGGTGGATTTGATTTAAATCAAACTGATTTAAATCACGATTTAAATCACGAT
Organism: Oophaga sylvatica; assembly: GCA_033576555.1. Classification (NCBI taxonomy): domain Eukaryota; kingdom Metazoa; phylum Chordata; class Amphibia; order Anura; family Dendrobatidae; genus Oophaga; species Oophaga sylvatica. The sequence continues at coordinate 7,320 of JARQOD010004660.1, forward strand.
TTAAATCACTAGTCAGTAAGGCTTGATTTAAATCAGTGATTTAAATCAAAGTTTCTACCTAAACTAGTTCTTGCTACTTTAACATGCAAGTAGATGAAGATTTTTAGAATCACTTTTTATATTACTTTTTTGTTTTCTCCCCAGTTTAATGGGTTAATCATTCATATTTGGACACCACTGTTCTGTTGTACTTAGGAAGGGGAAAAAATAATCCTGACCTTAATAACAATTTAATTAGATTTATTCAACTGAAACAATAACAACATTACAGCATAAGTTATTTGCTTAACCCCTTAATGACCAAGCCATTTTGTAGGTTAAAGACCAGGCCAATTTTTACAATTCTGACCACTGTCTCTTTATGAGGTTATAACTCTGGAACGCTTCTACGGATCTTGGCGATTCTGAGATTGTTTTCTCATGACATATTGTACTTCATGATAGTGGTAAAATTTCTTCAATATAACTTGCGTTTATTTATGAAAAAAACGGAAATATGGCAAAAATTTTGAAAATTTTGCAATTTTCAAACTTTTAATTTTTATGCCATTAAATCAGAGAGATATGTCACAAAAATTAGTTAATAAATAACATTTCCTACATGTCTACTTTACATCAGCACAATTTTGGAACCAACTTTTTTTTTGTTAGGAAGTTATAAGTGTTAAAAGTTGACCAGCAATTTCTCATTTTTCCAACAAAATTTACAAAACCATTTTTTTTAGGGACCACCTCACATTTGAAGTGAATTTGAGGGGTCAATATGACAGAAAATACCCAAAAGTGACACCATTCTAAAAACTGCACCCCTCAACGTGTTCAAAGCCACATTCAAGAAGTTTATTAACCCTTTAGGTACTTCACAAGAATTGAAGCAATGTGGAAGGAAAAAATGAACATTTAACTTTTTTTCCCAAAATTTTTCTTTCGACACAATTTTTTTAAATTTTGTCAAGGGTATCAGGAGAAAATGAACCACAATATTTGTTGTACAATTTCTCCAGAGTACACCGATACCCCATGTGTGGGGGGTAAACCACTATTTGGGCGCATGGAGAGCTCGGAAGGGAAGCAGCGCCATTTGACTTTTTTGGCTGGAATTGAGATTGGACGCCATGTCGCATTTGGAGAGTCCCTGTGTGCCTAAACAGTGGAAACCCCCCAAAGTGACCCCATTTTGGAAACTAGACCCCCAAGGAACTTATCTAAATGTGTTGTGAGAGCTTTTAACCCCCAAGGGCTTCACAGAAGGTTATAACGTAGAGCCGTAAAATTAAAAAATCATATTTTTTCCACAAAAATGATCTTTTCATCCCAATTTTTATTTTCCAAAGGATAAAAGGACCCCAAAAGTTATTGTGCAATTAGTCCTGAGTACGCTGATACCCCATATGTGGGGGTAAACCACTATTTGGGCGCATGGCAGAGCTCGGAAGGGAAGCAGCGCCATTTGACTTTTTTGGCTGGAATTGAGATTGGACGCACATGTCGCATTTGGAAAGTCCCTGTGTGCCTAAACAGTGGAAACCCCCCACAAGTGACCCCATTTTGGAAACTAGACCCCCCAAGGAACTTATCTAAATGTGTTGTGAGAGCTTTTAACCCCAAGCGCTTCACAGAAGGTTATAACGTAGAGCCGTAAATTAAAAAATCATATTTTTTCCACAAAAATGATCTTTTCATCCCAATTTTTATTTTCTAAAGGATAAAAGGACCCCAAAATTTATTGTGCAATTAGTCCTGAGTACGCTGATACCCCATATGTGGGGGTAAACCACTATTTGGGCGCATGGCAGAGCTCGGAAGGGAAGCAGCGCAATTTGACTTTTTTGGCTGGAATTGAGATTGGATGCCATGTCGTATTTGGAGAGCCCCTGTGTGCCTAAACAGTGGAAACCCCCCACAAGTGACCCCATTTTGGAAACTAGACCCCCAAGGAACTTATCTAGATGTGTGGTGAGAGCTTTGAACCCCCAAGGGCTTCACAGAAGGTTATAACGTAGAGCAGTAACATTAAAAAATCATATCTTTTCCACAAAAATGATCTTTCCACCCCCAATTGTTATTTTCCAAAGGGTAACAGGACCCCAAAAGTTATTGTGCAATTTGTCCTGAGTACGCTGATACCCCATATGTGGGGGTAAACCACTATTTTGACGCATGGCAGAGCTCGAAAGGGAAGGAGCACCTTTTTCAAATGCAGACTTTGATGGAATGGTCTGCGGGTGTCATGTCACGTTTGGAGAGCCCCTGATGTGCCTAAACAGTAGAAATCCCCCACAAGTGACTCCATTTTGGAAACTAGACCCCTCAAGGAACTTTTCTAGATGTGTGGTGAGCACTTTGAACCCCCAAGTGCTTCACAGAAGTTTATAACGTAGAGCCGTGAAAATAAAAAAATCATATTTTTTTCCACAAAAATAATCTTTTTGCCCCCAAATTTTTATTTTTATAAGGGTAACAGGAGAAATAGGACCCAAAAAGCTATTGTGCAATTTGTCCTGAGTACGCTGATATCCCATATGTGGGGGGAACCACTATTTTGACGCATGGCAGAGATCGGAAGGGAAGGAGCACAGTTTTTAAATGCAGACTTTGATGGAATGGTCTGCGGGTGTCATGTCGCGCCTGGAGAGCCCCTGATGTGCCTAAACAGTAGAAACCCCCCACAAATGACCCCATTTTGCAAACTAGACCCCCCAAGGAACTTATCTAGATGTGTGGTCAGCACTTTGAACCCCAAGGGCTTCACAGAAGTTTATAACGTAGAGCCGTGAAAATAAAAAAATCATATTTTTTTCCACAAAAATGACCTTTTTGCCCCCAAATTTTTATTTTTCTAAGGGTAACAGGAGAAATAGGACCCCAAAAGCTATTGTGCATTTTGTCCTGAGTACGCTGATATCCCATATGTGGGGGGGAACCACTGTGATCGCCTTACTGCGATCTTTGGGAGGCACAATGAACAAATCTACAAAAGGTGAAGAATTGGTTTTCTTTTTTAACGCCGTTCCTCGTGCGGTATTAGTGATTAGGCGACTTTATTCCTCGGATCGGTGCGATTACAGCGATACCAGATTTACATCCTTTTTTCATGTTTAGCTTCTGTCACACACTAAAAGATGCTTTTTTTTTGGAATAATTTTTTGTAAGAAATTTTTGCATCGCCGTATTTTGAGAGCTATAATTTTTCCATATTTCGGCCGACAGAGTTATCTGTGGGCTTATTTTTTGCGGGACGAGCTGACGTATTTATTGTTACCATATTCGGGCACATAACGTTTTTTGATCGCTTCCTATTCCGATTTTTGTGGAAGCAGAATGAACAAAAACCAGTAATTCAGGAATTGTTTTTTTTTTTTTTTTTCCTCCGTTCCGCGTGTGGTAAAATTGATAAAGGAGCTTTATTCTTCGGGTCACTACGATTACAGCGATACCTCATTTATATATTTTTTTTTATGTTTTGGCGTTTTTTACACAATAAAAAATTTTATAGAAAAAATAATTATTTTTGGATCAGTTTATTCCGCGAGCTATAACTTTTTTATTTTTTCGCTGATGATGCTGTATAGCGGCTTGTTTTTTGCGAGACAAGATGACGTTTTCAGCGGTACCATGATTATTTATATCTGACTTTTTGATCGCGTATTATTGCACTTTTTCCAAGCGGTATAATGATACCGCTTGAAAAAAGTATAATTTACTACTTTTTTGTGTTTTTTTTTACGGCTTTCACTGAAGGGGTTAACTAGGGTTACGCTTTTATAGATGGGATTTTTACAGACGTGGCGATACCTAACATGTGTATTTTATTGTTTTTTATTTTTTTTATTACATAAAAATGTGTATTTTTTTAGGGGATTTTTTTTAAATTATTTTTTTAAGATTTTTTTTAATTTTTTTTAAAAATGATTTTTTTTAACTTGTCCCTTTATGGGACTTTCACTTTTTTTACTTTTTATTGCAGTTACAATGCATTGCAATGCTCCAGCATTGCAATGCATTGTACCTATGGGGAAAGCTGATGTGACATGATCACAGCAGCTTCCCGTAGCTAGATGACCCGGAGGTTGTCATGACAACCCCGGGTCATCAAGGCAGAGATCGGGCCCTGCAAATACATTGCAGGGCGCCGATCTGAGGCAGAGGGAGCTCCCGACCCTCTGCCTCCCCCCCTGAGCTCTGCGATCGCGCTGGATCGCAGCAGTCAGGGGGTTAACAGCCAGGGGCGGTGGGGGCTCCGCTCCTGGCTGTCAGTGCAGGAAGCCTGGCCACTGCAGCGCCGGCTCCTGCACTGATCGCGCTGGAGAAGCTGAAATTTCAGCTTCTCCTGCACGATCGCTGCTGTGTTTGGTCAGTCAGATTGACTGACCAATCACAGCGCTGTGGGTGCGGGGACCGACGGCAAAGGTCCCCGCACCGCTTGCCGTGCCTGTCAGCTGCCTGTGACAGCTGTCGGCACTGATCTACCACTGCGTGTTTACACGCAGTGGTAGATCAAAGGCATGACGTGCACAGTCCGTCCTGGTGCCGGAACTGGCACCTTGCCATGACGGACTGTGCACGTCAGTGGACATTAAGGGGTTAAACAAACATCCATGTTTGTTAACTAATTTGGCTAAACAAAATATTTATATATTTTAAGAAACTTAGACTGTCAGCCCAGCCGACACATGAAAAACTTAAATACTACTGTCCCTGCTGTCCTCTGTAGCTCACTCGTCGTCATCTTCATCATCATCTTCTTCTTTGTTCCTATTCATAATCTGGAAAAGAAAAACAAGCTTTCCTGCTTTATTGGGTCCCAACCGATTTCTCAATTTAGAATGAATGAGTCCAAAGGAAGAGAATATTCTTTCAACGCCTGCAGAAGAAGCTACTGCTGTTAAAAGTGAAATCATTACTTGAACAGTCTCTAAAGGTACTGCCACACTTAGCGATCTCGTTAGCGATCTCGATAACGACGCAATCGTTGGTGTGATCTCTTTTAGGTCGCTAGTAGCTGCCAAACAGGAGATCTCATAAACGACTCATCAGCGGTCAGCGATCTCTTTAACGACTTTGGCGGTCGTTAGGATGTCATTAGCATGTACTGAGCGCTTCTGATTCATAGGAATTTCCAGCATCGCTCCTGCTCTCTGCGTCCTGCTAGCCTGCTTTGCAACTTCTGCGATCCTCTCTGTGACGCAAAAGAGAACTTACAGATATTGCGATCCACTCCGTGACGCAAAACAGTCATATGCGTCACAAACGAGGTCGCTCGTCGTTCGCAAAAGGTGCCAAACACAACGATTCAGGCTCACGAGCCAACGATCAAAAAACGGTCCAGAACTCTAGTGAACGATCAGCGACATCACAGCAGGGGCCTGTCACGGGTATATCGCCACGAAGATCGTCGCGATTTCACATTCTGACTTCTCGCAGCTGAGTTGTTGGTACTTTGTGTCTGTTGGCAGTGAGGGAGTTAATTCTACCTTTCTCTGTGCTTAGACTGGGTCCAGCCTCGCCCGGCTGCTGTGTATTAGGCACTAATTAGCTTCCTTCATATACCTGCCATTCTGCTTAAGGAGTTGTCGGTGAAAGCATTCATTCAGACCAGCAGAGCAGATCGTTTCTGAGAAGACTTAAGCTAAGAGTGCCTGTTGTGGTTTATCCTCTCCTCGCTTATTGTTTATCTCCTTAACCTTTTGTGTTCCCTCTGTAGTTGAAGTTTTTGTATGCAAGGCAGTATTTACTTTACCCCTTGTCTGTCTCGTTTGTCTTATACTGTTTATAAGCTGTGACCTGCCCATTCCCTGTGGTGGTAATCAGGGTCCTTCTCAGGACTAGATTACAGTGGTCAGGGATCTACAGGAGACAGGGTTACGCTGGCGGCCTGGACCTCTGTACCATTAACAGTACCTCCAGGTAGAGGGACTAGTCAGGACCCCAGTTTAGGGTCAGCATAGACCCCGGTCCACCTCTATCCTGAGACAGCGTGACACGTATACAGTATAGACCCACAATACATAGGATATGATGTCATGTAATACAATGCTGGCAGATATTATGCATACATGTTGATATTTTCTATTATATGAAATATAGAATGTTGTCACACTTGATATATGTTACTGTCATAAAATATATCTATTATACAGCGTGACATTTTCACCGACCACACTAAAGATTCTCCCCAGCTACCATGGATCCAGTAGCCCAGCTAGCTCAGCAGTTGCAGAGTTTGTCCATGGAGCTGACGGACGTTAAGTCCAAGGTTTTGTACCCCCTGGAGCAAACCAGATCTGAACCTAAAGTAGCTCTCCCGGACAGGTTCACTGGTGGGCGGGACAAATTTTTTACCTTCCGGGAGGCATGTAAATTATATTTTCGGCTACGGCCTCGGTCGTCGGGGAGTGAAGATCAGAGGGTGGGAATTGTCATCTCGCTCTTACAAGGGGACCCTCAATCCTGGGCGTTCTCTCTCCCCCGGGCTCCCCGGCTCTTCAGTCAGTAGATCGATTTTGTACAGCCCTGGGGCTGGTGTATGATGACCCGGATCGGGTCTCCCTTGCTGAAACGAAGTTACGTAAGATACAGCAGGGAGATCGTCCGGCAGAGGAATTTTCTTCTGAGTTCCGTAGATGGGCCACAGATACTCAGTGGAATGACCCAGCTCTTAGGAGCCAGTTTTGTCAAGGTTTATCTGACAAATTAAAAGATGTGTTGGCTCAGTATGATTCTCTCCCGTCACTGGAGGCCGCTATGGCTCTTGCTATTCACATTGATAGACGGCTTCGGGAGAGGTGCGGGGTAACTCCGCCCCCTGTGATGACTCCACCTTCTACTAAAGTCCCTTATATTGAGGTTCCCCTGGGTTGTTCTGAGGAACCTATGCAGTTAGGAGGGACATCATTTCGAGGGAGGGGATCGGCGGTGCGCCGCAAGACAAGAAAGTGTTTCTTCTGCGGGAGAAAGGGACATTTTATTGAGGGGTGTCCATCCCGTACTTTACTGAGCAAGAAGTCGCCGGAAAACTGTTAATCCCAGGTTGTGTGGTGGACGACAATCTGGGAGTATGTATTTCGTCCCCAGGTCCGTCTCAGTTTCTCGTACCAGCGGAGGTGGTGGTAGGTACGAGAACTGAGAGGATTTCTGTTCTTTTGGATAGTGGGGCCGGGGCTAATCTGGTGGACGCTCGGTTTGCCCAGGTTCAAGGTATGCAACTGAGTGTATTGGCCAAACCTATCCCTATATTCTCTATTGACACCAGGCCTCTCGGTCAAGGTAGCTTTGTGCAAGCCGTGCATAACATAGACCTTCGAGTGGGGGCAATACATAAAGAACTATTGTCTTGTTATGTGTTGGAGGATCTTCCCACTCCTATTGTGTTGGGACTTCCTTGGTTAACTAAACATAACCCAGTTATTAATTGGCAATCCAGAGAGATAAGCCAGTGGGGTGAATTTTGCAATAGTAACTGCATGAACACGGTCATCGGTGCGGTCGTGCCTAGAACCTTAGCTCCTTTTCTGGAGGACTTTGAGGATGTGTTTTCAGAGGAAGGGTGTCAAGAATTACCTCCTCATCGCGCGTATGACTGTTCTATAAAATTGCTTCCTGATGCTAAGTTACCTAAAGCTAGGTTATATAACCTTTCTGGTCCTGAGATGCAAGCTATGAAGGATTATATTTCGGAAAGTCTGGCCAAGGGGCATATTAGACCTTCATCTTCCCCAGTGGCCGCGGGGTTCTTCTTTGTGAAGAAAAAAGATGGAGGCCTACGCCCTTGCCTGGATTTCCGTGAGCTTAATCGGATTACGGTCCGGGATCCGTATCCGCTCCCACTTATTCCTGATCTCTTCAATCAGATTGTGGGCGCCAAATGGTTCTCTAAGTTGGATCTCAGGGGGGCGTATAATCTGATTAGGATAAAGGAGGGGGATGAGTGGAAAACAGCGTTTAACACTCCGGAGGGACATTATGAGAACCTTGTCATGCCTTTCGGTCTGACTACTGCCCCCGGCGGTGTTTCAACATTTTGTTAATGACATCTTTCGCCACCTAGTGGGACAGTTTGTTGTCATTTATCTAGATGACATCTTAATTTACTCGCCGGATCTTGTGTCTCATCAGGAGCATGTGAGACAGGTGTTGCAGATCTTGCGAGACAATAAACTGTACGCCAAATGGGAGAAGTGTGTATTCGCCGTACAGGAACTTCAGTTTTTAGGATTCCTGGTGTCAGCTTCTGGTTTCCGTATGGACCCTGGGAAAGTGAAGGCAGTGCTTGAATGGGATCGGCCAGAGGATCTTAAGGCACTGCAGCGTTTCCTGGGGTTTGCTAACTACTACCGGAAATTTATTCGTAATTTCTCATCCGTTGTCAAACCTCTCACTGACATGACAAGAAAAGGGACGGATTTTTCTAGGTGGTCTGACAAAGCTTGTCAAGCATTTTCCTCCTTGAAAAAATGTTTTGCTTCAGCACCCATACTCATTCAACCAGATGCATCACAACCGTTCATTGTGGAGGTAGACGCATCTGACGTAGGAGTGGGAGCAGTATTGTCACAAGGTCGTCCCCTGGTAAATGGCATCCGTGCGCTTTCTTCTCTAAAAAATTGTCGTCCGCCGAGAGGAATTATGATGTCGGCAATAGGGAACTCTTGGCCATTAAGTTGGCTTTTGAAGAGTGGCGTCATTTTTTGGAGGGGGCAGTCCACCCGGTCACCGTCATTACTGATAACAAGAACCTGCTGTATTTAGAGTCTGCTAAACGTCTGAATTCCAGACAAGCTAGATGGTTGTTGTTTTTTACCAGGTTTAATTTTGTCGTCACATATCGTCCTGGGTCAAAAAATGTAAAGGCGGATGCCTTATCTCGTAGTTTCCCGGGGGCCGGGAAGACGGATGACCCGGTTCCTATCCTTCAGGAGGGAGTTGTGATGTCGGCTGTATGCTCTGAACTTGAGGAGGAGGTATTGGAGGCTCAGGGGGACGCCCCTGTAGGACCTCCAGGGAAACTGTTTGTTCCAGATCAGTTAAGACAAAAGGTTATCGAGGCACATCATAATTCTGCTTTGGCAGGACACCCAGGGAGTAAAGCAACTGTGGATCTCTTGTCACGCCGGTTTTGGTGGCCTAACTTAAATAAAGAGGTGGTAGCTTTTGTCGCGTCCTGTGGGGTTTGTGCGCGCTCTAAGACCCCACATACCCGTCCGTCTGGGGCCCTCTTGCCTTTGAAAATCCCGGAGCGTCCATGGACCCATTTGTCTATGGACTTCATTACGGACCTCCCTCCGTCTTCAGGTAAAACTGTCATACTAGTTGTAGTTGACAGGTTCAGTAAGATGGCACATTTTATTGCTCTTCTTGCTCTTCCTAATGCTAAAACTTTGGCGCAGGTGTTCATTGGGGAGATTGTGAGACTTCATGGGTTGCCTTCCGATGTGGTGTCGGATCGGGGGTCTCAGTTTGTGTCCAAATTCTGGAAGGCATTTTGTTCTCGTCGGGGGATGCAGTTGTCATTTTCTTCGGCTTTTCATCCGCAGACTAATGGTCAGACAGAGCGTCTGAATCAGAGCTTAGAGACATATCTCCGGTGTTTTCTCTCAGAGAACCAGGAGGACTGGGCTTCTTTCTTGCCTCTGGCAGAGTTCGCTCTTAACAATAGGCGGAGCGAGTCCACTGGTAAGTCCCCGTTTTTTGGGGCATATGGTTTTCACCCCAGTTTTGTACTTTCAATGGGGGGGGCTCTTCTGGGGTTCCTGGGTTCCTGAGGAGGAACGATTTTCGTCGTCACTTGCTTCTGTGTGGAGAGGAGTGCTGAATAATCTGAGTGGTATGGGGAACCGATACAAACGTATGGCTGATAGGAGGAGAGTGTCTGGTCCGGACCTAAGTGTGAACGATCTGTGTTATGTTTCGGTAGCTGAGGAGTGCAGGCAAAAAAGACAATACACCAGAGCAGTTGGAATCTATGAGATTGCAGTACCCTGACTAACCACAACAACTAGAGGCAGCCGTGGAGCGTTCCTACGTTGGTCCTAGACGCCTCGTCACAGCCTGAGAAACTAACTACACCTAAAGATAGAAATAGGAAAGCTATCTGCCCCGGAGCAGAACCCCAAAGATAATAGAAAGCCCCCAAACATGTAATGGCGGTTAGACAAGAAGAAATACAGACACAGACAGAAAATAGTATGAGCAAACGTTGGGGCCCAAACTAACTAAATAGAAAAGGATAGGAAGGGTACTTACTGCAATCCCAGAAAACCCTGAAAAGCACCAACTCTACTAACTTCAAAAACACCTGAGATCACACGACCTCTACCACCTAAATTAGTTCTCTGGTGTAACAAAATCAAAACAGCAGCCACTGAAAAAACTGGAAAAAGCAAAGGTACAAACATCAGTGGCTGAACTAAACTGAGAGGGCAAAAGCCCCCGGAGGGGACCCTGAAGGCCCCCACAGAAGTGCAGGACAAAATGCAAAAATCAAGCACAAAAACAAAAAGAAGAAAATGTCTTATCTGTTAGCAGGAGATGCAGACACGACACAGCAGGCTACAAAGGAAACAGGAATCAAGGATTCAGACCAGAACAATTGATCACCGGCAACCCTGATGGGAAGGTGACTCCCTTATATAAGACCAGTCAGTAACACCTGATTCCCAATCCTCACAATCTTCACTGGACATACCAGCACCGCTTGTAACCACCAGAGGGAGCCTCTGCTCAGAACTCATCCCAAGCCCACTCACAACAGAAAATGAAGGAAAAAGGGATCCAGCTTCAATAAAATCTTCATCTTTATTGATTCATAAAAACATGAATAATGGCATGCTCCTGGACAAGCTCAGCTGTGATAAAGATCCCTGTGATCGAAACGCGTAGCCTTGTCCTGAGCTTGTCCAGGAGCATGCCATTATTCATGTTTTTATGAATCAATAAAGATGAAGATTTTATTGAAGCTGGATCCCTTTTTCCTTCATTTTCTCATGTATCTTCACGTTTGATCAAGCGGAGGATCCGTGCTTCTACAAACCGGTGAGCTGGTTAGCGTTCTTATATTTCCACTCACAACAGATCTGGTTTGGTTGTCTACCAAGAATATAAAACTTAAGGTTCCCTCCTGGAAACTGGGTCCCAGGTTCATCGGGCCATACAGGATTAGCTCGATAATTAATCCGGTGGCATTCCGTCTTGACCTCCCTCCTACGTTTAAAATCCACAATGTGTTCCACAAATCGTTGCTTAAGAGGTACGTGGCGCCAGTTATACCGTCACCTCTACCTCCTCCTCCAGTGGTGGTCAATGGTAACTTGGAATTTCAGGTGTCGAAGATCATTGACTCACGTCTGAATCGCCGGTCCCTTCAGTACTTGTGTTGTGAATGGGTTTGAGATGAGTTCTGAGCAGAGGCTCCCTCTGGTGGTTACAAGCGGTACTAGTGAGGATTGTGAGGACTGGGAATCAGGTGTTACTGATTGGTCTTATATAAGGGAGTCATTTTCCCATCAGGGTTGCCGGTGATCAATTGTTCTGGTCTGAATCCTTCTTTCCAGTTTCCCTTGTAGCCTGCTGTGTCGTGTCTGCATCTCCTGCTATCAGATAAGACAATTTCTTATTTTGTGTTTTTGCTATATTTTTGCATTTTGTCCTGCACTTCTGTGGGGGCCTTCAGGGTCCCCTCCGGGGGCTTTTGCCCTCTCAGTTTAGTCCAGCCACTGTGTTTTGTACTTTTGCTTTTTCCAGTTTTTTTTTCAGTGGCTGCTGTTTTGTTTTTGTTACACCAGAGAACTAATTTAGGTGGTAGAGGTCGTGTGATCTCAGGTGATTTTGAAATTAGTAGAGTTGGTGTTTTTTCAGGGTTTTCTGAGATTGCAGTAAGTATCCTTCCTATCCTTTTCTATTTAGTTAGTTTGGGCCCCAGCGTTTGCTCATACTATTTTCTTTCTGTGTCAGTATTTCCTCTTGTCTAACCGCCATTACATGTTTGGGGGCTTTCTATTATCTTTGGGGTTCTGCTCCGGGGCAGATAGCTTTCCTATTTCTATCTTTAGGTGTAGTTAGTTTCTCAGGCTGTGACGAGGCGTCTAGGACCAACGTAGGAACGCTCCACGGCTGCCTCTAGTTGCGGTGGTTAGTCAGGGTACTGCAATCTCATAGATTCCAACTGCTCTGGTGTATTTCCTTTTTTACCTGCACTCCTCAGCTACCGTAACATAATAACTTGGTTCATTGGAAGGGGTATGGTCCTGAGGAGAGGACATGGGTTCCTGCGTCTGATATTAACGCAGACCGATTAATTCGGGCCTTCCACACAACTCACCCTGATAAACCTGGCCCTGAGGGTCCGGAGGCCCCTCGTAGAAGGGGGGTACTGTCACGGGTGTATCGCCACGAAGATTGTCGCGATTTCACATTCTGACTTCTCGCAGCTGAGTTGTTGGCACTTTGTGTCTGTTGGCAGTGAGGGAGTTAATTCTACCTTTCTCTGTGCTTAAGGGTATGCCACACTAAACAACATCGCTAACGGGATCGGTAAAAAACGTCACTATTTAGCGATCCCGTTAGCGATGTTGTTGTGTGCGGCATGCAGCAACGACGTGGCCCCTGCTGTGATCTCGTCCGTCGTCCTGATCGTTCCGGACCCTATTCTGATCGTCGGCGTCCCGCTGAGTAAGTATATATCGCTGAGTGTGGCACCTTTTTTAGCGATTTAGCGGTACTTTTGTACCGCTAAAGTCGTTAAGGAGATCGCTAACCGTGATAGCGTCCTTAACGACATCGCTAAATGTGGCCGACACTAGCGATATTGTAAACGATCCCGCTAGCGATCTCATTAGTATGCGACGCTAACGAGATCGTTAGCGGGATCGTGTAGTGTGGCAGTACCTTTAGACTGGGTCCAGCCTCGCCCGGCTGCTGTGTATTAGGCACTAATTAGCTTCCTTCATATACCTGCCATTCTGCTTAAGGAGTTGTCGGTGAAAGCATTCATTCAGACCAGCAGAGCGGATCGTTTCTGAGAAGACTTAAGCTAAGAGTGCCTGTTGTGGTTTATCCTCTCCTCGCTTATTGTTTATCTCCTTAACCTTTTGTGTTCCCTCTGTAGTTGAAGTTTTTGTATGCAAGGCAGTATTTACTTTACCCCTTGTCTGTCTCGTTTGTCTTATACTGTTTATAAGCTGTGACCTGCCCATTCCCTGTGGTGGTAATCAGGGTCCTTCTCAGGACTAGATTACAGTGGTCAGGGATCTACAGGAGACAGGGTTACGCTGGCGGCCTGGACCTCTGTACCATTAACAGTACCTCCAGGTAGAGGGACTAGTCAGGACCCCAGTTTAGGGTCAGCATAGACCCCGGTCCACCTCCATCCTGAGACAGCGTGACACGTATACAGTATAGACCCACAATACATAGGATATGATGTCATGTAATACAATGCTGGCAGATATTATGCATACATGTTGATATTTTCTATTATATGAAATATAGAATGTTGTCACACTTGATATATGTTACTGTCATAAAATATATCTGTTATACAGCGTGACAGGGCCACATCGTTGCTACATGCCACACACACAACGAGGTCGCTAACGAGATCGCAAAATAGTGACGTTTTAGTGATCTCGTTAGCGATCTCGTTTGCGATCTCGTTTAGTGTGGCATACCCTTAAATCCAAGCGCTTAAGTGACTTCCACCAGTTTACTGGTGTGACCTTCCTTAAAATATCTTCAGCAAACATATATTTCTTGAATGGTTCCCCCTTAGCTCTGAAGTTTATTATAGTTGGCATTAAAGATGGATGATTGCTGGATACCCATGTCATAGCTAACTCCTCTTCCTCAGCACTTAGGTTTTGACCCTGATATTGGATATTGACAATATTTGCCAAAAAATGAGCTGGAGTCAGTGCTTGTCCCATTCATTTGTTTACTGCTTGTAATTTAATTCTGTCCATGTGTAGTTCTGTTTTTAAGTGTTCACTCAGTTCCTTCCAAATTTCAACAGCATCCGCAATAAAACAGCTATTTTTCTGTATTTTGTTTAAAGCTTGAGAGATGGGTTTCAGGAAGCTCAGCATATGTTCAACATTTCTCTTAAGCCCAATGTTGAGGATTTTGGCCGTGACAGTGCCATCTATTTTATCTCGATTTTCTTCACAAAGTGTCATCAGAATAGGCCAGTTTTTGATATACTGCTCAAAACAGTCCACCACAGAGTTCCATCTAACATCTTGTGGGAGCGTTAGCTTAGTTCCACCCATCCTTTTCAGAGCTGCTGCAGCAAAATGATTATTACGGAAGTATTTAGCAATTTCAACAACATTAGCCTTTATTTCTGGAACACTTAAGTCTTTGGCTAAGAGGTGCAGCAAATGAGCACTGCAACCATATGTTATTAGCTTTGTATTCCCTCCCAGCTCTTCTAAATTTCTTCTCATCTTGGATACGTTTGCAGCATTGTCAGTGACCAAACTGCGTACTAGACATTTGAATTTTTGTTCACATGTTGTTATAGCTTTTACTGCCACTTCTTGTAAGTATTCTGCTGTGTGTGCATTTCCTGACGTATCAGTTGTTTGTGCAAGGAAGACTTTACCTTCTTCTGTTGTTATACAAGCACATACAATAGGATCATTGTGGACATTACTCCACCCATCAATACTTAGGTTAACAATTTTACCCTCCAGAGCTGTTGCACATTGCTCCATTTCTCTGTCATACACTTGATCCAGCAGTTTCCCTGCAACATCGGCTCTGCTGGGTGGACTGTATCCTGGTCTCAGTGACTGAACCATATTAATGAAATGTGGGTTCTCAGTCAGACGGAAAGAAGAGTTCGTTGCATAAATAAACTGGGCAATTTTTTCATCAATCAACTCTTTTTCTAATCTGCTAGTTCTTATCACAAACCTATCTATGGTGGTTCCAGGAGGTAAAGGTTTTTTCTTCCTTTTGGGTGATGGTGATATGTGGCTGTGGGTGTCTGATGATGATGCTGCTGCTAATGAAGCACTATCCTGGATGGATAACTCTGAAACTGTAGAACAGGATGATGGTGATCTTGGAGGTGGATAGTTTCCAGAATCCATGAATTCCCCTAAACAAAAAAAGTCAATGCTGTTATTTTATTGTTTATACAATTTCTGCTTATTGTACACAACACAGCACTGCCCCAAAAGGAATATTTTTCTTCATAACTGTACCAAATGACAGTAACATGCAGTAATAATAAGAAATATAATTTTTCTCACACATGACAGTTCAGTCTTTAGAAATAGGATTCAATAAAAATGTTTACCAACCTGAAGATCCTGCCTGTTCAGAAGTGTTTCTTTGGTCATCTTCATCACCGCACTTCTCATGATGTTGCCTCATTCGCGCCACCAGGCCTTGCATCTCTTTGTTGCATCGTTTGCATTTTGCACGCATGCCTGCCTTACCGATAGGCGAAGGAGCTTCATTAAAATATTCCCAAACTGGGTCTCTTTTACGGCCTGCTGCCATTATAAGGGAAGAATGTAATAAACCTCAGATCGTACACACAAACAGATCCAGACTTGTCTGTCTGTGGCTATGCTGCAGTATTGTGCTCAAAGTTTCACTTTCATTTTCTTGTCTGCTTGCCCTTCCTCCTCCTCACACTTAGATTCACATTCTTCTTGTGTTGTGCAGATCTATTCCACTCCAAACAATCAGAAACATATTGTCTAACTTCTTGGACTTGGCACTGAAGGGGTTGATTCTGTATTCATATAGGTTTGTAGAACAATAGGATTAAGGACTTTTTCTCAACTCTGTTCATGACATGTTGTAACATTTTTGCCGTGAAGAAGAGGCTGGGACCTCTGCGGAGTCAAATTCAGTTTTGAGAACTGCGTAAGTAAAGCGAGCGTCTGATAATATAGGAGAGAAACTGCCCACTAATCCTACAGAAACCTCTGGAAGAGCATGGCATTGTGAATGTTACACATATACAGCCTTTATTCTACTGAGTTAAACAACTCAGCTTTATCTCATGATGGAAGAACCTTTGGATGGTAAAATATTTTCCTCAAAAAGCAGTTTATTGAAAAAAATCCGATTTAAATAAAAAAAATCCGATTTAAATCAAAAAATCCGTTTTTTATTTATTTATTTTTTTTAAAAAAAAATCATTGATTTTTATCCACCCTGCTTGGATGTGTGCTGGCTATTGGGCACTCTGCAGTGAGGAAATTATAATTACTCCGGGCCGCAGCCAGGCAATACACTTATAAAACCCGCTCCGTCACTGCCAACGCCACCCAATAGGTTAACACTTTACACCCCTTCCTTTAGCTGCCACCAGCTACGATTTACTTAATGAACAATTTATCAAGAGGGTCCGTAGCAACCCCAAAACAGTAGCGTAGTACTTCAGGCACGTGCAAATTCGTTTATAGAGCAGGAGAAACAAACTAATAATTTTATAGGTTTATTCCTTAAAAAACAGGCAGTGCTTATAGTTTAAAAAGATGTAACAAGCTGAGGCAATACAGTTATGTACAATGCAGTTAGAAATAAAACAGGATTAACGGTGAAAAACTCACATGGTAGTTACATAGGTATAGGCAAGACAGGCCGGGGGAGGAGCCACACGTCATAGTTCATTTGCAGATCTCTTAGTCAAGTCGTCACAGCCAGGAATGACCAAGGGGGGCTTAACTGCAAGACATATACCTGTGGGCTGCTGACCTCACAAAAGGGGATGGTTTTTCTGGCCACCTCCCAGGGATAGAAGTTATGGTTTGAAGCTCTGGAAAGTCATAAGGACCATAACTCAGCGGGGAACTCTAGCAGAATAATGGCAGACCTATTAATGATCTTACTTTGAAATGACGGTTCAAATGAGCCCAAACTTGGGTGAGATAGTTCATGGGGCATCCGAGAATACAATTTCTCGGGTTCTGTTGGAGTTACGGGTTCACCAGTACCACGGGAATGATGCCCGATGGACACAGGTTTCAAAACGGTAACTTTTGTGTTTCTAACGAAAGCTCCCACCGTGTTATAACCAAAAAGAATGAATTCTCATAATGGCTGCTATGGGAGGAAAAGCACATGGGCAGACAATGCAGACTCCCTGCGGTGAGGAGGGAAAACTCCAGCACTGGCAGCTCAGATTACACTACCTGTGTGCAGGCTGGGGGGAAGGAAAGCGCAGCTATACACAAGCTGCTCAATGTAGTAGATGTCATCACAGGAGTTACTGGACCCACCCCTGCTTATGTCTATTGAGCGGGGGCGGGATCATGCTGTGACTGCTGGTTCCTGCAATGCGTGATACAAATGTGGCTGGAGTGTTTGGCATCACTGCGGCTGGCACTGCTATATGGCACCATTATATGGGTGCTACTGCTATATGGGCGCTTAGAGAGGAAGTCTTGGGGTGTTTTGGAAGGACCATTTACGTACTCTAGATCTGATATATGTTGATCACCTGCCAGGGCAGTGGGGATACTCGGTGCCGGGCCGCTTCTTAAAGGGGCAGTGTCACAGCAGCAGTGACCCGGTCCATGGCCCTGTGCGTCTAATAAAAGGGAATAGTGAAAAAGGGATGATAAAGTTTGTAATAAAGTGTTCGTGACGCCACCCGTTGTGTTCGGTCAGGGGACCGACGCTGCAATGCAGATCTTCTGGGATGATGATAGGGCAGCAAAGATAGTTAAGCTCTCCACAGGTAGAGCTGTGTCCCAGGGCAGTTAGGATATTAAAGGAGATGTTGGTGGTGAGTGTGGTGCAGGACAGGTGGCACAGGAATGATTCAGAAGACACAGCAGGGTGCAATTTCCAACGTTTTATTCACAGTTCTTGTGTACACAGATGCCCGCTTGGTGCCGTGTCCGCCAGGTGAGGGGTCCAGCAAACTCCCAGGTAGATCAGGATACTCCTTTCCAGGACTCCCTTCAGTATGTTCCTCTCCTGGCCGTCTCACCACGCTGGCTTCCTCCCTCCAGCCCAGCACCTACACAATCAGTGTCCCAAGCCAGCAGCCGCAGACCTTGTCGGGCGACATCCTCTGCGTCCCCTTGCTCCTATGTGGCTGCCTTTTCGGCGATTAATTGTGGTTGTGGCTGAGGCACGTACAGATACCTCAGCCTCTGGCTTGCTGTCCTCCGCTAGTCTTGGTGGCTGATTCCCCTACTGCAACCTGGTCCCTCCACTACCGGATTCGGGCCCCACGGGTGGCTTCTGCACTCTCCGTGTCCCTAGGACCCCTTCTGTCCTCCGGGGAGCTTCCTTCAGCCTCCCCTCGCAATTCTCTCTCTGCAGCACTCCTTCTCCTTTGGTCTCCTCAGACCAACTACTCCGCTCTTCCCGCTCTCTAAGCTCCTCCCCTTCTTCCTACCTTCTCCACCCACACACAACACCGTTTCCCACCCAGCCTAAGATGAGGCCCTCCTTCCTAGGGGTACGCCCAGGTGCCCTGACTGAACTAGTGTGTGATGGGTGCGAGTGTTAGGCCGGTGTCACACTGGCGAGTGTGATGCGAGTAAGTCGCACGACTTTCTCGCATCAACACCCGGCACGGCCGCCCGCTCTCAGACCCGAGTGTGCGGCTGCATGTATTTCTATGCAGCCGCACACTCGGGTCCGAGAGCGGTCGGCCATGCCTGGTGTTGATGCGAGAAAGTCGTGCGACTTGCTCGCATCACACTCACCAGTGTGACGCCGACCTTAGAGTATTGGGTAGTGCTCCCTCCTTACCTGGGAGTGGGATACCACACCTCTGGATGAGGTGCAGTACCTCTGTGGCGACTGGACCCTCAGGGGCGCCACATATGGACGCTGCTTTGGATGCTGTATTCACAGTTTTGTCCCACAATTATATGGTCAATATTATCAGTGTTATTTAGGTACTGTGTGCCAACCCGATATGGCATTATTATATTGGCTCTCTTATTCAGTACTGTTACATAGAGATACATATGCATTACTACAGTCATGGCCAAAAGTGTTGGCACCCTTGAAATTGTTCCACAAAATTAAATATTTCTCCAACAAAATGATTGCAATGTCACATGTTTTGTTATAGTGAGGGCACCCATATTATATTGGTTCTCGGGTGCTGTTATTTAGAGGTATTTTGACATAATTACACAATGCGTACTGGCAGTGTGTGCGGCACTATTATGCGGATCATGTTTGGTGCTATTCAAGGTTTGTGGCTCATTGGGCAGTATAGGCAGTGCCATTTGGGCACTGTTCAGACCCTGTGTGGCATTATTGTGTGCACTCTACTATACACTCCGAAAATGATGCACGAGTCACTTAAGGTTCACTTGACCAGAATAAGTCGGTACCAGGTGCCAGCCATCATGTGCCATTTATCACACCGGTGTCTTATGTGGGAGAGCAGCGAGTGGCCCTATTAGTCTCCAGGACCCCAAATTTCACTACAACCCTTTCACCGCCTCTGACTGGCGGTATAATCATTGGTGATCTATATTCATATGTGGCAGCTATTTTTTGGTAACGTTTTCGGATGCGGCAGTTTTGTGGTTTTGTGACCACGGCTCCACACGCCCCGGCTGTCAGAGATGATGGACCTGTCGTCTGTTTCATGTGAGGTTTCAGCATGCGCCGGAGTAAATGACCGCTGCCGCCGAGTTTGACAGAATCATTAAAACTTGTTCTCCTTTGCCGCCTTCGTTTCTACAACATATTGATCTGACATTGAGAATAACTGAGCGGCGTTCTCTGCGGCCACAGAAAAATCTGAGAAACGTAATATAAACCGAGAAACGATGAATCCAAAATATAAAACCCAAAGCAGAAACTAACCAGGAGGACTGCAGGGCGCAGCCGTGACGGGCGGGGAAACGCTGTGCGGCTGGAAGGGTTAATAGGTCGTTCGGAACAAAGTGATACTTTGTAGCAATGTAAATACTTTGCATCACTTCCTTTTTATACATTAAAGGGTTACTCCCCAAAACCACAAGTTATCCCCTATTCTTAGCATGATAGGACAGGGATAGCTTTCTGATTTCTGGGAGTCGGGAACCCCAGCAATCCGAGATTAGGACCCTGGACTCTGCAGCTCAGCACTGAATGTAGAGGAACGCTGCATGCTCGACTCCTGCTCCATTCATTGTCTATGGGACTGCTGGAAATAGTGGCGTACAACACTCTGACGTCTCCAGCAGTCCCACAGACAATGACTGGGGCAAAGGTTCAGCATGCGGAGTTCCCTCTACATTCAGTACGGTGCTGCAGAGCCTGATCTTAAAATCGCTGGTGGTCCCAGTCCCATCCTATGAATAGTGGGTAACTTGTGATTTTGGCAGTAACCCTTTCATTGCTGGGCATTGCTGGATCTTACACAGGAGATGTGATTGAGCAAACAGAATTTTGGCTGCAGCTTTAGATGTGACTTGAGTATTAAATATATAGGATACGGTGTCTTTATACCCCATGGTTGCAGATCCCAGACAAACAAATGCATAGTATCATCCCGTACCCAGGGCGTCACCTGATGTTGCCATTTTTCGCTGATCGCCTGGATGGTGGGTAAAGTCCTGTCTTGTATTTATTGGTTTCGCATCATTCTCCTTAATTTTGTCAAAAATTTTAAAAATGTCAAGAAACTAAAAATGGCGCAATGTTATAGTGAACGTGGAGCATGTTGTTTGACATCTCTGCCCAGGTTTTCATCACACTGTTTGGCAGAATAACTGCGCAGCGACCACTTTGATAAGACGCCGGCATTAATCTGCCGCGAAGGCGACCCGTCATTGCGAGAACCTGACATGAGCGCGGCACATCTGGGCACAGATGGCGACCTGAGTCATTGACGGATCCTCAGCAGCGGAGGCCGGACCTGCAAGCAGATGTGTTACAGCAGAAGTGTCAGCGACGGGACGAGCGGCAGAATGAATGCGCCAGTTATAGATATTGCACTCATTAGACCCAGTAATGTCCGGTGCCGGCAGCACAGCCGCTCGCGGTCACAAGGATCCATATTGGCTGGCGCTCCGCCATGTGCATGAGGGTAATAAGGAAATGAACCTTGTGCAGCGACTGATCCCCATAATGTCAGTGACCGTCTGCAGCGGTCACAGCTCCGATGTGTAGTCCCCTGGTGCTATAATAACGGCGCCCCCCCCCACCCTGCATTCACAGCTCTGGGGTCTCAGTGATAAAACTTATTTGTAAACTGTTTATCTTCATATAGAAAAAATGAATTTTGGAGTTTTGAGAGTGAAAGTTACAATTCAGATTTACAAAAAAAGGGTCAGAAAAAATGAAAAAGTTTAAAATGAAGTGGGGTGGCGGTAGATGAGGATAATGGCGGGAGAGTGTGACGGGGACCCCCTAATTCACCATTTCAGGATCTCTGCTCGCTGTAAGCGAATGACTACATCCTATTTATATCTGCAGTAGAAATCCTGTCCAGATCTCATTCATGCAGCTGAGGGTTTGTTACAGTTGTATCCAGTGTAACATCCTGGACAGGAGAGAGGAGGCCAGCTGCTACCTGCGGTGAGCACACAGGGGGCGCTGCGGGTCTAGCTCACAGTCAGACACGGTTTCGGGGGTCTTACTGTTGTGTCACTTCCATCACTTTTGTCCTCTCTGAATTTTGGGTCAGTCCCCAGAATACGTAATTTGCGACCTTTTGTGTAAATCTCCCAGCGGCTGGCGCGCTAATCCTTTGAGACTGCACAAATATTACTTGTCAGAATCCGTCCGTTCAGATTTCTCAGACATCAATAATGAACCTGTTCCCTCATAGTTCATTGTTTTCACCGCAAATTTCACAGATTGTGGATAATTAAAGGGCAACTCCACCGATCGGGATATCTGCACACGGGGTTAATTGGTCAAAGGGAAACAGAAGATTTAAGGAATAAAGATTAATACAATTTACAGTTTATCTCGTACTGTTCATCACAGCCCATAGTGCACTCCAGAGCTGCAATCATAATTATCTATCTATATCTATCTATCTATCTATCTATCTATCTATCTTATCATTATTCTATCTATCTATCTATCTATTATCTATTATACTATATCCATCTATTACAAGTACAAAGAAATCGACTGCTATATACAATGTACATGTATAATCTGCTTCTGGGACCACTGCCTGCCATAGAGGTCAAGATTACCAAATTCTCCTGTTTATCAATCTGGACTGTGGCTCCTAGAGCTGCTGCCTGAGGTCATGGAGACATGAGTTTGACTCCTGGGGAGACCCGATCACAGGAGGAGAGGCAGTGAATATAGTCATTTAATTTGTCAGTGCAGAGAGATGCGGGAAGGTGCAGAGGTGAAAATTAGGAACAAGAGCTTGAATGTTGGATAAAGCTGCCTGGATCTAATATGCACAACACTGCTCCATGTGTATTTGTTAGGGGGTGTAATTGGCAGTCTTTGGGGTCCGTCCGGCGTCTGCTTCATCCATGTGAACAGAACCTAAACCTTATCGTCTCCAAGTCATAAAATAACCTAAATTCAGTCTGATTATCACTGAGATTTATGGAAAAATAGAATGAAGAATCAGCGCCAATAATAATAATAATAGTGATGATGGATTGTGGAGCGCAGTGAAGCCTGTGATGAACTCCGCTGTGATGGACGCAGGCGAGAGAGGCCCCTGTGTGAGATCAATATACAGGCCCTGTACTCTCCCATAGCTCATCAGACTGCTCAGACCCTCTGGTTATGGAGGCAGTAGTGGCCCCGTTACTTCTTGGGCCCCTGTGTGGCTGCACAGGTTGCACCAATGCTGTGTCCGCCCGTGACTCAGCTCCATCATCCCTCCATCATTATCATGTTCTTGTCATGGTGTAATGTGTGTAGTACAGTTCATATAGCGTCTTGTGCTTGGGTGGGATGAAAATACATGAGACACAGGTTTGATATAGAAAGTCTTGTATTACTTCATACAAGTTGGCAAAAATAGTCACACAGTTTGCAGACACAGAAGCAGGAGACAGCAGGCCAGAGTAATCTAAGCTCAGCAATCACTCTCCACAACAGGTTCAGGATCTTCTTTTCTGTTACCGTAAGTCCATGCAAACGTGGGTCTTTCAAAGAGCAGGGTTCAGAGTCCACAAGTGCTTCAGAGTTCCTCAGTAGGAATAGCTGGAGTACAAGGTCCAAGGCTTCAGGAGTCAGGTCACAGGTTCACTGCAGGCTAGATTCTGAAGCACTGATTGCTCAGCTGTGGCTGCTTAAGAAGCAAAAGGAGAGAATCAGGGCGGGAACATGCAAGCTGGAAACTCCATATTGACTGAGGGCAAGATAGCTGCAGCAAGACAGAAAGTAAAATGGCTGACGAACAAACTGAGTTTCAGGAACATGTACACAGAACCTTACATTACTCCCCCCTTAGGGACAACCTCCGGATGACCTCAGACCAGGCTTGTGTGGGTGCCTCTGATGAAACTGACGCAGCAAGCGAGGAGCATTAACGTTATTGACTGGTTCCATGAGTTGTCCTCCACTGGGTAGCCCTGCCATTTAATCAGATATTGTAACTGATTTCTATACAACCTGGAATCTAAAATCCTTTCCACCACAAATTCTTCCTGACCATCGACTAGCACTGGGTCAGGGCAAGGAGAAGAACGTCCAGGAAACGTATTGGGTGTCGCAGCCTTTAGTAGGGATACATGAAAGACAGGGTGGATTCTCATAGTTCTGGGCAGTTGAAGACGACAAGCAACGGCACTTATAATTTTACTGATTTTATAGGGTCCAATGTACTTATGTCCCAACTTAGACGATGGAATCCTTAACTTAAGATTTCTGGTTGACAGCCAGACCAAGTCTCCTACCTTGAAAGCTGGTGCAGGTTTACGAAATTTATCTGCTGCTTTCTTGTACCTTTCCTGAGCCGATTCCAGATTCTCCTTTAGAAGATCCATATTCTTCTGTAAAGACGTGATTCTTTCAGCCACTGCTGGTAAAGGCGTTTCTATGGGAAATCGTGGTAGAATGTTAGGATGATAACCTAGATTAGAGTAAAAAGGAGACTGCTTAGTGGAGGCGCTCTGAGAGTTGTTATAAGAGAACTCAGCTAATGGAAGTAGATCCACCCAATCATCCTGTAGGTGGCAGATAAAGCAGCGGAGATACTGCTCCAGGGTTTGATTGGTTCGTTCGGTCTGTCCATTAGTCTGGGGATGAAAAGCAGAAGAAAGGTTTACTTTAATGTCCAATGCTGCACAGAAATTTTGCCAAAACCTAGAAGTGAATTGCACCCCTCGATCCGAAATAACCTCATCCGGTACTCCATGTAAGCGAAACACATCTTTAATCATCAAATCTGATGTCTGTTTTGCAGTTGGTAAGCCGACACAAGGGATAAAATGAGCTGCCTTTGTTAGACGGTCAACCACCACTAGAATGGTGTTCTTCCCTTGAGAGGTTGGTAACTCCACAATGAAGTCCATAGAAATGGATCCCCACGGGCGGGACGGGGTGGGAAGAGGCTGTAACAGACCAGTTGGTGAGGAGCGAGGTGTTTTGCATCTTGCACAGACTTCACATGAAGTGACATAGTTTAAAACATCCTTCCTGCAAGTGGGCCACCAAAAGAAACGAGAAAGAAATTCCTGTGTCTTTAGAATTCCTCTATGCCCGGCTATCTTGGAATCGTGAATGAGTTGCAATACTCTCAATCTGACTGTTTCAGGAATATACAGGCGTTGTCCCTGAATCCACACACCATTCTTAAAGACAAGACTTAGTCCCTTGGGGGTTGTGCCAAAAAGGAATCCGCATGGTATGCTTCCTTGATGTCCTTAAGTAGGTCTTGATTATGAATTACTCCTAGGAATCTAGAGTCAGGAAGAATAGTCTTAGGAGAAGTAATTGGACGTGTCTCTGCTGAGTAAATCCTAGAGAGTGCATCAGCCTTTCCATTGCGCGATCCTGGTCTATAAGAAATGATAAAATTAAATTGGTTTAAGAAAAGATTCCAGCGAGCCTGGCGAGGAGTCAGGCACTTAGCCGACCTGATAAATTCAAGGTTACGATGGTCTGTCAGGACGACTATTTGCTGTGCAGCTCCCTGAAGAAGGTGTCTCCATTCTTTGAAGGCGGCAATAATGGCCAACAACTCTCTATTGCCCACATCGTAGTTCCTCTCAGCCGAAGACAACTGCTGGGAAAAGAAGGCACAGGGATGCAAGACATTCTTCTCACCTGTTCTCTGAGAGAGTATAGCTCCAACGGCACAGTCTGAAGCATCCACCTCTATTATGAAGGCAAGCTCGGGGTTGGGATGTACTAGGATAGGTGCAGTGGTAAATTTATCTTTTAGACGGGAAAATGCTTCCTGGGCTTGGGGAGTCCAGGAGAACCTAGACTCTTTCCGGGTAAGTTGGGTGATAGGTGACACTACCTCAGAGAAATTTCTAATGAAACGTCTATAGAAGTTGGCAAACCCGATGAAGCGCTGCACCTCCTTCACATTTCTAGGACTTGGCCAATCCTTGATGGCTTGGGTTTTGCTTCCATCCATACTAATTCCTTGTGTAGACAGTACATACCCCAGAAATTGAATCTCGGTCCTATGAAATTCACACTTTTCAAGTTTGATGTAAAGATGATTTTGTCTTAGACGTTCCAAGACCATTCTCACATGTCCATGATGTTCCTCTGTGGAGTTAGAAAAAATTAGAATATCATCCAAATAAATCACCACGAATGTATCTAGGAGATCCCTGAAGATGTCATTCACCAAGTGTTGGAAAGTGGCTGGGGCGGTACTCAGACCAAAAGGCATAACTAGATATTCAAAGTGTCCATAGCGTGACCTGAATGCAGTCTTCCATTCATCCCCAGGTCTAATACGGACTAAGTTATAGGCCCCACGAAGATCTAGTTTAGAGAAAATTTTGGCATGTCGCACTCTCTCCAATAACTCAGGGATTAAAGGCAATGGATAACGGTTTCTAATAGTAACCTTATTGAGTTCCCTATAGTCTACGCAGGGTCTCAGAGATCCATCTTTCTTCTTTACAAAGAAGATGGGTGCACCTGCAGGAGATGAAGAGGGGCGTATGAAGCCCTTGGCTAGATTTTCGTCTATGTAATCCTTTAAAGCCTTTAGCTCGGGCCCCGCCAGGGGTAGATCTTACCAAAAGGTATCTCTGCTCCAGGCAATAATTCAATTGGACAATCACATGGACGGTGAGGAGGAAGCTGATCAGCGTTCTTCTTGTCACATAAATCCACATAGTCCTGGTATACAGCTGGTAGTTCAGGGACTGACATGGTTCCTTTAGGAACAGAGCAAGCTGAAACTTTTGGACTCATCTGTTTCTCTGGAAAGTGTAATTCCTTGGTCTCCCAGTTAATGGTAGGATTCTGAGCCTGCAGCCATGGTAGCCCTAGAATAATGGGAAAGTGGGGAGAAGAGATAAGCATAAAGGACAGTTTCTCTTGATGATCTTTACCCATAAGAACCCTCAAAGGCTCTGTTTCCTGATCCACTGGTCCAGAGGTCAGCAGGGAGCCATCCACAGTTTCCATCTGTACTGGAGTAGCCTTCTTCACTGAACGTATTCCCTGTTTCAGAGCAAAGGAGACATCCATAAAATTTCCACTTGCCCCTGAGTCGATCATAGCAGAGCTAGACACCCAAGCTGAGTCAACCCAGAGTTTGATGGAAAGAAAGCAATGAGAATTGTTTTTCTTACAACTCAGCTGGGACACCGCTGAGGAAACTTGAAAAATGGCAGCGTTTACACAGTCAACGTCCTCAGAGGTAACGGAGTTTAAGTCCGAGAAAATCAAGATCTGTTGCTGCAGATCTCTCTGGAGCCTGAGGCTCGGACCTGACAGATCCCCTCTCGCAACACTCACAGTGAATGAGTGCTGCAGTAGTCTTACGAGAACGGCTGGGGCAGTCTATAATGAAGTGCCCTGACTTACCACAATAGAAACATAGATTCTCCTTAAAACGATGTTCCTTGCGTGCATCACTAACCCGTCGTTGTAAAGAGTCTACCTGCATGGGTTCAGGTTCAGGTTCCCGTGTAATCCTACTCAAAGGTTCCTTAGCTGGAGAGGAAGGTAGGAAAAGGTTAGTGCGATTGCTTTCGAACCATCTCTCTTGCCTGCGTTCAGTCAGACGAGTATCAATACGGATGCAGTAGTTAATAAAGTCACCTAACGCAGTGGGAGGGTCGCCACGAGCAAGTTCATCCTTAATCAGTGGAGATAACCCCTTTCGAAAAATAGATTTTTTGGCGGAACTGTCCCAGGTGGTATCAAGGGCCCATCTCCTGAAATCCAAGGCATATTCAGCTACCGAGTGCTTACCTTGGCGCAAAGCTAACATGGCTGCTTCCGCTGTTGCACCTCGATTGGGGTCATCAAACACCTGCCCCATGGCTGAAATAAAAGTATCAAGGTGATTCAAACAATCATCCTCAGTCTCAATCAGAGGGTTTGCCCACATCAAAGCCTTGTTGGTAAGCAACATAATTATAGTAAGCACCTTAGATCGTTCAGTGGGAAATTGTGAAGCATGTGCAGAAAAAAAAAGATTGCATTGATTAATAAATCCCCTGAATTTCTCACGTTCACCGCCAAAACGAAAAGGGGGCAAATTGGGAATCCCAGAACTCGGGGCTACGGCAGGAGCCTGGACTCGCCCTCTAGAACCTCAATCCTGGCTCGCAAATCCTGGGCAGTCTGTCCAAACACTTGCAAATTGTGATTAGTGAGGTCCTGTAGGTTTGTAAAACGGGTCTTTATATTCTGCAAATCTGCAAGGATATTATCAGTCACTCCGCAAAGTTCCTTTATGCGGGCCTCCATTTTCCAGATCTTTAAAGACAGGAGTACTGGAAGAAGAGGAGAGTAAAAAAAACAAAAAACAATAGTGTTTACCTGTGGTAACACTGTAGAGAAAAAAAAAATTAAGGGAACTGCTCACCTGGAATGGTTGTGAGAAGTCACAACCACTGTCATCACAGAAAGCTCAACCGGACATCTGGAATGGTTGTGAGAAGTCACAACCACTGTCATCACAGAAAGTACAACCGGACATCCGATATCCACAGTTACAGCAGACACAGCCTTTCCAGACCCAGCAGACACTAACGTTTGGCTTCAGAATCTTGTAATGTGTGTAGTACAGTTCATATAGCGTCTTGTGCTTGGGTGCGATGAAAATACATGAGACACAGGTTTGATATAGAAAGTCTTGTATTACTTCATACAAGTTGGCAAAAATAGTCACACAGTTTGCAGACACAGAAGCAGGAGACACAGCAGGCCAGAGTAATCTAAGCTCAGCAATCACTCTCCACAACAGGTTCAGGATCTTCTTCTCTGTTACCGTAAGTCCATGCAAACGTGGGTCTTTCAAAGAGCAGGGTTCAGAGTCCACAAGTGCTTCAGAGTTCCTCAGTAGGAATAGCTGGAGTACAAGGTCCAAGGCTTCAGGAGTCAGGTCACAGGTTCACTGCAGGCTAGATTCTGAAGCACTGATTGCTCAGCTGTGGCTGCTTAAGAAGCAAAAGGAGAGAATCAGGGCGGGAACATGCAAGCTGAAAACTCCATATTGACTGAGGGCAAGATAGCTGCAGCAAGACAGAAAGTAAAATGGCTGATGAACAAACTGAGTTTCAGGAACATGTACACAGAACCTTACACATGGGGATAGTAAGTGGCAGCGCTCCGCACTCGTCTGACACCGGAGACGATGGTTACACTGAAGCAGAACTGGATTATCACATCGTAACATAAAGTCATGAGAAGCTGCAGAAGAAAATAGGAAGAAAGTAAAGACTTGTAATCGGCTTCATCTAATCCTAGAAATGTGATGATGATGTGACAATCTGATGGAGCGACAGGATGCACCGGGGGGCCGACATCTGAGACCCCCACTGATGACAGGAGTGACGGTGCACTCAGCTTATTACAGAGGTGGAACTGAGACAACTGCAGCCTGAAGGCAAAACGAGGAAAAACGATCCCCGAGTAACATTTCTCTAATGTTGGGACAGAGGGGCTACAGGCCTGAGTGTGCCCTCCTGAGTTAGCCTGCCTGAGTGTGCCCACCTGAGTGTGCCCTCCTGAATGTGCCTGCATGAGTGTGCCCTCCTGAGTGTGCCCTCCTGAATGTGCCTGCATGAGTGTGCCCGCCTGAGTGTGCCCTCCTGAATGTGCCTGCATGAGTGTGGCCTCCTGAGTGTACCTGCATGAGTGTGCCCTCCTGTTTCTGTCCTCCTGAATATGTCTGCATGAGTGTGCCCTCCTGAGTGTGCCTGCATGAGTGTGCCCTCCTGCATGTGCCTGCATGAGTGTGCCCTCCTGTTTGTGCACTCCTGAATGTGCCTGCATGAGTGTGTCCTCCTGTTTCTGTCCTCCTGAATATGCCTGCATGAGTGTGCCCTCCTGTTTCTGTCCTCCTGAATATGCCTGCATGAGTGTGCCCTCCTGAGTGTGCCTGCATGAGTGTGCCCTCCTGCATGAGTGTGCACTCCTGAATGTGCCTGCATGAGTGTGCCCTCCTGAGTGTTCCCTCCTGAGTGTGCCCCCTGAGTGTTCCCTCCTGAGTTAGCCCGCCTGAGTGTGCCCTCCTGTTTGTGCCCTCCTGAATGTGCCTGCATGAGTGTGTCTGAATGAGTGTCGCCGCCTGAGAGTGCCTGCCTGTGTGTGCCTGCATGAGTGTGCCCTCCTGAGTGTGTCTGCCTGTGTGCCCTCCTGAGTGTGCCTGCATGAGTGTGCCCTCCTGAGTGTTCCCTCCTGAGTGTGCCCTCCTGAGTGTGGCTCTTGGTCCGGGCCCTCTGCCCGTGCAGCGCTCTCATTACTGTATTTTATCCCTTCCTATAGTGTAACCTCAGTAATGGAGCCCGTGATTGATTTTTCCAGAATGTGCACTTATCTAATAGCTCCTTCCCGCAGGTGTAGACCCAGCACCCGTGGATTTCTGTATTACCGTAGCTGCATTGTGGAT
Organism: Oophaga sylvatica; assembly: GCA_033576555.1. Taxonomy (NCBI): domain Eukaryota; kingdom Metazoa; phylum Chordata; class Amphibia; order Anura; family Dendrobatidae; genus Oophaga; species Oophaga sylvatica. Next base: position 37,270 of record JARQOD010004660.1, read on the forward strand.
GAGATTTCCCGACATGAAACCCAAAGATTGTGGGAAACCCCCCGAGGACATGAGCAGAAGCCGGGGGTCTCATATCTGCAGGATGCTGGATAAAGCCGCAGATTTGAGCTTTTCTGCACTGAATTCTGCCGCAGTTTTTCTTACTGCGGATTTCTCTGCGGCTTTTCACATGTACACAAGGTTCTGATCGCTGTATCCGTACTGTATCCTGGGGGATCCAGATCCCAGCAGCCAAGCCCTGGACAATCTGCTCACATTACCGGGGTCTCCGCCGCTGTCCCTGGTGCTGAACTTCTTGTCTCTTACCTTGTGTTTTATACAATGAATTTTTATTCCTTTATAAACTTTCCATTCTGGGTTTTTCTCCAGTCACATCCAGAGCTGCAGTCGCCGCTGTGTCTGGTCGTTAGCTTTGGAAGTGACTGGAGAACATGTGGGAGGGTTTTTTATACTATATGGATCCATACGTTGTACAGCAGAGCCGGTCTAATGTCCGGGATGAGTGGAGATCTGAGGACACGGACCCCCATGTGGCCTGTGAACACCTGCAATTACCGAGGGCGTCCATTACAGCGAGCACCGAGCGCGCCTGAACACAGACAGTTGCCCTATTACAGCCTGGAGCACTGACCGGCGTCCATTTATCAACAGCCTGGACCATTATCCAATCAGAATCCTAATCGCGGCTTCACCGTGAGATCTCTCCGCGCCGTCCTGTCCTACTGCCATTATTAATGAGCGGATCCAACATATGTCGGAAAGGAGAGGCTGCCACGGATCATCACTCTCCTCATCCTCATTTGTCATCTCTATAAAGAGGACCTTGTTACCCCCCTCGTCCCCATCCGCTGGGTGCAGAGAAGTCCAATTACCAGAGTAATGAGGGAGAGTGTTAACTACCCCCAATGATTCCAGGCAATTTCTCTTTACGAGGCAGATGAATATTTGGAGGCTCTTGCTCTCCAGCACTTTATTATTGCAGCTGCAGAATCCACGCTCCCTCCAAGAGCGAAGTACAGAAGATAATGGTGATGGCATCTAAGGCCCTTTCAACCAATCAGGACTTTTGATTCAGGCGCGATCCGGCGTGACTTCTAAAAAAACGGATCCGGTACCGGATGCGTTTTTTTAGCATTGACTTACATTAGCGCCGGATCGCGCCTGATGTCACTGCGTTGCATCCGTTTTTGGCCGGATCCGTCTGAATTGTACATTCCGGCGGCCGGACAAGACGGTTTTTGTAACGTTTTTTTTTTTTTCCGGAGGCACCTGACAGTGCCTGAATCGGCACTTCAGGCGGCCGGAAACAATGCAAACCTATGGAGCCGGACCAGATTTTTGACAAATCCGTTAGAAAACTGATCCGGAGTCCAAGGTCTCTCTCTCTCTCTCTCTCTCTCTCTCTCTCTCTCTCTCTCTCTCTCTCTCTCTCTCTCTCTCTCTCTCTCTCTCTCTCTCTCTCTCTCTCTCTCTCTCTTCTCCTCTCTCTCTCTCTCTCTCTCTCTCTCTCTCTCTCTCTCTTCTCTCCATTGATGTCTGTATTTTCAACATGGAAAAGCTTCTTTTTCCGGGTTCAAAAGGTCAGGCCGGATCAGGCGAAAAACCTGATCAGTTCCATCAGTTTTTTAAAATCAGCGCCGGATCCGTCCTATCAGGCATAAGACGGATCATGCCTGATTCAAAAAGCCTGATGTGTGAAAGTAGCCTAAGCAGCCGTAATGAAGCCAAATGCCCCGCGGAGACTGATCCGGTGATTCCAGGGCTCCGCCGCACTCCGAGGCTGCACATGCCAAACACTCTATGAAGACTAAAAGGAACATTCATTAAAAAAGAGATAAATCTGAGATATTTACTATTCTGTAAGGAGAAGCCTAGTCTATATCTGTCCAGGAAATTCATAGGAGTTATAATGGATAGAGAACGAGGCACAGAACTACAACTCCAGCCAATATGGAGCCCCCTATAGCAGCAGTCTGGATGTGTAGTATGGAGCCCCCCTATAACAGCAGTCTGGATGTGCAGTCTGGAGCCCCCCTATAACAACAGTCTGGATGTGCAGTCTGGAGCCCCCCTATAACAGCAGTCTGAAAGTGTAGTATGGAGCCCCCTATAACAGCAGTCGGGATGTGTAGTCTGGAGCCCCCCTATAACAGCAGTCTGGATGTGCAGTCTGGAGCCCCCCCTATAACAGTAGTCTGGATGTGCAGTCTGGAGCCCCCCTATAACAGCAGTCTGGATGTGCAGTCTGGAGCCCCCCTATAACAACAGTCTGGATGTGCAGTCTGGAGCCCCCTATAACAGCAGTCTGAAAGTGTAGTATGGAGCCCCCCTATAACAGCAGTCAGGATATGTAGTCTGGAGCCCCCTATAACAGCAGTCTGGATGTGCAGTCTGGAGCCCCCCTATAACAGCAGTCTGGATGTGCAGTCTGGAGCCCCCCTATAACAGCAGTCTGAAAGTGTGGTCTGGAGCCCCCTATAACAGCAGTCTGGATGTGCAGTCTGGAGCCCCCCTATAACAAGTAAAGTCTGAAGCCCACTATAACAGCAGTCAGGATGTGCAGTCTGGAACCCTCCTATCACAGCAGTCTGGATGTGTAGTATGGAGCCCCCCTATCACAGCAGTCTGAAAGTGTAGTCTGGAGCCCCCTATAACAGCAGTCTGAAAGTGTAGTATGGAACCCCCCTATAACAGCAGTCTGGATGTGCAGTCTGGAGCCCCCCAATAAGTCTGGATGTGCAGTCTGGAGCCCCTCTATAACAGCAGTCTGAAAGTGTAATATGGACCCCCCCCTATAACAGCAGTCTGTTTGTGTCATCTGAAGCCTCCCTATAACAGCAGTCTGGATGTGTAGTCTGGAGCCCCCCTATAAAAGCAGTCTGAAAGTGTAGTATGGAGCCCCCCTTTAACAGCAGTCTGGATGTGTAAGTAGTCTGGAGCCCCCTATAACAGCAGTGTGGATGTGTAGTCTGGATGTGCAGTCTGGAGCCCCCCTATAACAGCAGTCTGGATGTGCAGTCTGGAGCCCCCCTATAACAACAGTCTGGATGTGCAGTCTGGAGCCCCCCTATAACAGCAGTCTGAAAGTGTAGTATGGAGCCCCCCTATAACAGCAGTCAGGGTATGTAGTCTGGAGCCCCCTATAACAGCAGTCTGGATGTGCAGTCTGGAGCCCCCCTATAACAGCAGTCTGGATGTGCAGTCTGGAGCCCCCCTATAACAGCAGTCTGAAAGTGTGGTCTGGAGCCCCCCTATAACAGCAGTCTGGATGTGCAGTCTGGAGCCCCCCTATAACAAGTAAAGTCTGAAGCCCCACTATAACAGCAGTCAGGATGTGCAGTCTGGAACCCTCCTATCACAGCAGTCTGGATGTGTAGTATGGAGCCCCCTATCACAGCAGTCTGAAAGTGTAGTCTGGAGCCCCCCTATAACAGCAGTCTGAAAGTGTAGTCTGGAGCCCCCCTATAACAGCAGTCTGAAAGTGTAGTATGGAACCCCCCTATAACAGCAGTCTGGATGTGCAGTCTGGAGCCCCCCTATAAGTCTGGATGTGCAGTCTGGAGCCCCTCTATAACAGCAGTCTGAAAGTGTAATATGGACCCCCCCCCCCTATAACAGCAGTCTGTTTGTGTCATCTGAAGCCTCCCTATAACAGCAGTCTGGATGTGTAGTCTGGAGCCCCCCTATAAAAGCAGTCTGAAAGTGTAGTATGGAGCCCCCTTTAACAGCAGTCTGGATGTGTAAGTAGTCTGGAGCCCCCTATAACAGCAGTGTGGATGTGTAGTCTGGAGCCCCCTGTAACAGCAGTCTGGATGTGTAGCTGTGTAGCCTTGGAGCCCCCTATAACAGCAGCCTAGATGTGTAGTCTGGAGCCCCCTATAAAAGCAGTGTGTATGTGTAATCTGAAGACCCCTATAATAGTAGTCTGGATGTGTAGCCTGGAGCCCCCTGTAACAGCAGTCTGGATGTGCAGTCTGGAGCCCTTTATAAAAGCAGCTTCACAGCTACATTGCTCAGTACTGCTGTATGATGACCTTTATGCTGTTGCTTTTAGTGTTTTTTCTCACCCATTGCTGGAATCACAGCTATCATGCTCAGTACTCCTGTATAATGCCTTCCATTGCTTTGAAAAATGTATTACATAGGAAAGAGGAAATCCTGTGATTTATATGGTAGTCACCATAGCAGATAGTCTGCCACCTCCCCCACTAGCTCAGAGGCAACTGAAAACTAGAGATAGAGTCTGCAGAGGGAAAATACAGAATATAAGTCATATAATGGTCCCAAATAGTGTTACTCCTCATGACAACCCCCTTCACTGATCTGATATTGATGACCAATGCTAAGGATAGGTCATAGAATATTTAGGTTCTGGAAGGTGGAAGGTGGGGTCAGGGTCGTTTTATGTTTTGTGGTCCTTATTATGGGTTTAATGAAAGCCTTTAGTACATTTTATGTGATGTTTTACACATGCTGTAATCTATGGGTGATTTGTCCTGATGACAGATTCCCTTTAAGCAGCAACCTTTATGTTCCGATGTTGCGGCAGAGTTTTGATTGTTTCCTCATTTGACCATAAGATTAAATCTGAGCAGAAGAAATTATTTTTGTCAACAGAAACCAATTTTAGTAAATAATGTCTGAGCGGTGAGGAGGCGACGACACATGATGAATATACTGCAATAATGGCTCTATGTGGGCTGCAGCTACACTACCTGGGACTAAACGTATTTTGATTCTCAGGGAAATAACATATATTCTGTGTCTTCCTCGCAGACCTCCTATAATAGTGGGAGTAATAATCTTGCCTGTGCTATTTATCACGGGGTACAGTAATGGGCTCCTGCACACATCCTATTACTCGCCATCACACTGACAGATCCCATTGCAGTTCCACTGCTCATTCATCATTTGGACTTTTTTCCTTTTGTAATCGGCAGGACATTTATTCATATGGGATACAGTAAAAGGGACTCTACAAATGCTCCTGAATACATCAATTGTTGAATTAATAAGTTCTGCTTTGAAATCTCCGGTAGTTGATACAATGTAACGACTGTCAGCCATGAACTTAGTAGAAGGAATACGAGAATCAGGACAGGAGTGGTGTACATTCTAACAAACAGTGCCCTCCTTTTAAACCAGTAAGGTCCTACTCACATCACATTTGGGCTACATGTTTGTGACCCTGTAGGGAGTTCCGCCTAAACTCCTGAAAAAACAGGTTTTGTACGTGCTCTGAAAGGACCCCTGACGGAACCCTTCAGAAAGCAGCAGTGGCATAACTACAGTCTGACGGGCCCCGGTGAAAGATTTGTACCGGGCCCCCCCATCCTGAATAAAATGTGTATATAGTGTATGTATATATGTCCCTCATCCTGGCCCCATCCTGATATATATATTATATATATATATATATATATATCACTCATTCTGGTATATGTTCCATGTTCTGCCGCTGTTCTTTAATGTATAGAAATAAATAAACCATTATATTCACCAGGGGTGAACATAGAAGTCATGGGGCCCCATAGCAGAGGTATGATGCACTCCCCATAGTCTTCCATATAGTATAACGCAGAGCCCATAATCCTCCTATAGTATAATGCACCCCCATGGTCCTCCATATATTATAATGCATCCATAGTCCTCCATAAAGAATAATGCACAACCCATAGTCATCCATGTAGTATAATGTACAGCCCATAGTCATCCATGTAGTATAATGCACAGCCCATAGTCATCCATGTAGTATAATGCACAGCCCATAGTCATCCATGTAGTATAATGCACAGTCCATAGTCATCCATGTAGTATAATGCACAACCCATAGTCATCCATGTAGTATAATGCACAGCCCATAGTCATCCATGTAGTATAATGCACAGCCCATGTCATCCATGTAGTATAATGCACACCCATGTCCTCCATTAGTATAATGCACAGGCCATAGTCATCATGTAGTATAATGCACAGTCCTAGTCATCATGTAGTATATGCACAACCATATCATCCTGTAGTATAATGCACAGCCCATAGTCATCATGTAGTATAATGCACACCCATATCATCATGTAGTATAATGCACAGTCCTAGTCATCCATGCAGTATAATGCACAGCCCATAGTCATCCATGTAGTTAATGCAACCATAGTCATCCATGCAGTATATGCACAGCCATAGTCATTCATGTAGTATAATGCACACCATAGTCTCCAGTGTATAATGCAGGCATGTCATCCATGTAGTATAATGACAGCCATAGTCATCATGTAGTATAATGACACCCATAGTCACCATGTAGTTAATGCACAGCCATAGTCATCCATGTAGTATAATGCACACCATAGTCATCCATGTAGTATAATGCACAGTCATAGTCATCCATGAGTATAATGCAGCCATAGTCATCCATGTAGTATAATGCACAGCCCATAGTCATCCATGAGTATAATGACAGCCATAGTCATCATGTAGTATAATGCACAGCCATATCATCCATGTAGTATAATGTGCCATGTCATCATGTAGTATAATGACAGCCCATAGTCATCCATGTAGTATAATGACAGCCATATCATCCTGTATAATGCACAGCCATAGTCATCATGAGTATAATGCACAGCCCATAGTCATCCATGTATTATAATGCACAGCCATAGTCATCCATATAGTATAATGACAGCCATAGTCATCCATGTAGTATAATGCACAGCCCATATCATCCATGTATATAATGACAGCCATAGTCATCCATTGTATAATGCACAGCCATAGTCATCCATGTATATAATGACAGCCATAGTATCCATAAAGTATAATGCACAGCCCATAGTCATCCATGTAGTAAATGCACAGCCCATAGTCATCCATGTAGTATAATGCACAGCCCATAGTCATCCATGTAGTATAATGCACAGCCCATAGTCATCCATGTAGTATAATGCACAGCCATAGTCATCCATAAGTATAATGCACAGCCCATAGTCATCCATGTAGTATAATGCACAGCCCATATCATCCATGTAGTATAATGCACAGCCCATAGTCATCCATGTAGTATAATGCACAGCCATAGTCATCCATGTAGTATAATGCACAGCCCATAGTCATCCATGTAGTATAATGCACAGCCCATAGTCATCCATGTAGTATAATGCACAGCCCATAGTCATCCATGTAGTATAATGCACAGCCCATAGTCATCCATGTATTATAATGCACAGCCCATAGTCATCCATGTAGTATAATGCACAGCCCATAGTCATCCATGTAGTATAATGCACAGCCCATAGTCATCCATGTAGTATAATGCACAGCCCATAGTCATCCATGTATATAATGCACAGCCCATAGTCATCCATTAGTATAATGCACAGCCCATAGTCATCCATGTAGTATAATGCACAGCCCATAGTCATCCATGTAGTATAATGCACAGCCATAGTCATCCATGTAGATAATGCACAGCCCATAGTCATCCATGTAGTATAATGCACAGTCCATAGTCATCCATGTAGTATAATGCACAGCCCATAGTCATCCATGTAGTATAATGCACAGCCATAGTCATCCATGTAGTATAATGCACAGCCCATAGTCATCCATGTAGTATAATGACAGCCCATAGTCATCCATGTAGTATAATGCACAGCCCATAGTCATCCATGTAGTATAATGACAGCCCATAGTCATCCATGTAGATAATGCACAGCCCATAGTCATCCATGTAGTATAATGCACAGCCCATAGTCATCCATGTAGTATAATGCACAGCCCATAGTCATCCATGTAGTATAATGACAGCCATAGTCATCCAGTAGATAATACCATAGTCATCATGTAGTATAATGCACAGCCATAGTCATCCATGTAGATAATCACAGCCCATAGTCATCATGTAGTATAATGCACAGCCCATATGCCATCCATGTAGTATAATCACAGCCCATAGTCATCCATGTAGTATAATGCACAGCCCATATTCATCCATGTAGTATAATGCACAGCCATAGTCATCCATGTAGTATAATGCACAGCCATAGTCATCCATGTAGTATAATGACAGCCCATAGTCATCCATGTAGGATAATGCACAGCCCATAGTCATCCATGTAGTATAATGCACAGCCCATAGTCATCCATGTAGTATAATGCACAGCCCATAGTCATCCATGTAGTATAATGCACAGCCATAGTCATCCATGTAGGATAATGCACAGCCCATAGTCATCCATGTAGTATAATGCACAGCCATAGTCATCCATGTAGTATAATGCACAGCCCATAGTCATCCATGTAGTATAATGCACAGCCCATAGTCATCCATGTAGTATAATGCACACCCATAGTCATCCATGTAGTATAATGACAGCCATAGTCATCCATGTAGTATAATGCACAGCCCATAGTCATCCATGTAGTATAATGCACAGCCCATAGTCATCCATGTAGTATAATGCACACCATAGTCATCCATGTAGTATAATGCACAGCCATAGTCATCCATGTAGTATAATGCACAGCCATAGTCATCATGTAGTATAATGCACAGCCATAGTCATCCATGTAGTATAATGCACAGCCCATAGTCATCCATGTAGATAATGCACAGCCCATAGTCATCCATGTAGTATAATGCACAGCCCATAGTCATCCATGTAGTATAATGCACAGCCCATAGTCATCCATGTAGTATAATGCACAGCCCATAGTCATCCATGTAGTATAATGCACATCCATAGTCATCCATGTAGTATAATGTACAGCCATAGTCATCCATGTAGTATAATGCACAGCCCATAGTCATCCATGTAGTATAATGCACAGCCCATAGTCATCCATGTAGTATAATGCACAGCCCATAGTCATCCATGTAGTATAATGCACAGCCATAGTCATCCATGTAGTATAATCACAGCCCATAGTCATCCATGTAGTATAATGACAGCCCATAGTCATCCATGTAGTATAATGCACAGCCCATAGTCATCCATGTAGTATAATGCACAGCCCATAGTCATCCATGTAGTATAATGCACAGTCCATAGTCATCCATGTAGTATAATGCACAGCCCATAGTCATCCATGTAGTATAATGCACAGCCCATAGCCATGAACTGAAATCTCACATGGTCATAAGTATTCAGACCCTTTGCTCAGTGTTGAGGAGAAGCACCTTTTGAGCTAGTACAGCCATGAGTCTTCTGGAATGATGCAAGTTTTTCACCCCTGGATTTGGGGATCCTCTGCCATTCTTCCTGGCAGATCCTCTCCAGTTCCGTCAGGTTGGATGGTGAACGTTGGTGGACAGCCATTTTCAGGTCTCTCCAGAGATGCTCAGTTGGGTTTAGGTCAGGGCTCTGGCTGGGTCAGTCAGGAATGGTCACAGAGTTGTTCTGAAGCCTCTCCTTTGTTATTTTAGCTGTGTGCTTAGGGTCATTGTCATGTTGGAAGGTGAACCTTTGGCCAAGTCTGAGGTCCAGAACACTCTGGAAGAGGTTTTCATCCAGGAGATCTCTGTACTTGGCCGCATTCATGTTTCCTTCAATTGCAACCAGTCGTCCTGTCCCTGCAGTTGAAAAACACCCCCATAGCATGATGCTGCCACCACCATGCTTCACTGTTGGGATTGTATTGGGCAGGTGATGAGCAGTGCCTGGTTTTCTCCACACATACCGCTTAGAATTATCACCAAAAAGTTCTATCTTCGTCTCATCAGACCAGAGAATCTTATTTCTCATAGTCTGGGAGTCCTTCATGTGTTTTGTAGTAAACTCTATGTGGGATTTCATATGTCTGGCACTGAGGAGAGGCTTCCGTCCGGCCACTCTGCCATAAAGGCCCGACTGGTGGAGGGCTGCAGTGATAGGTGACTTTGTGGAACTTTCTCCCATCTCACTACTGCATCTGTGGAGCTCAGTCTGAGTGATCTTGGGGTTCTTCTTCACCTCTCTCACCAAGGCTCTTCTCCACGATTGCTCAGTTTGGCTGGACGGCCAGGTCTAGGAAGACTTCTGGTGGTCCCAAACTTCTTCCATGTAAGGATTATGGAGGCCACTGTGCTCTTATGATCCTTGAGTACTGCAGAAATTCTTTTGTAACCTTGGCAATCTGTGCCTTGCCACAATTCTGTCTCTGAGCTCCTTGGCCAGTTCCTTTGACCTCATGATTCTCATTTGGTCTGACATGCACTGTGAGCTGTGAGGTCTTATATAGACAGGTGTCGCTTTACAAATCAAGTCCTATCAGTTTAACTACACACAGCTGGACTCCAATGAAGTAGAACCATCTCAAGGAGGATCACAAGGAAATGGACAGCATGTGACGTAAATATGAGTGTCTGAGCAAAGGGTCTGAAGACTTATGACCATGTGAGATTTCAGTTTTTCTTTTTTTAATAAATTTGCAAAAATTTCTACATTTCTGTTTTTTCAGTAAAGATGGGGTGCAGAGTGTACATTAATGAGAAAAAAATGAACCTTTGAATTTACCAAATGGCTGCAAATGAAACAAAGAGTGAAAAATTTAAAGGGGTCTGAATACTTTCCGTACCCACTGTATGTTGATATTGTGTTGTGGCATTATTTTGATTCTATATGGGTGTTTTATTTTATTCTATAGTGTACAGTAGTATTTATACTGCTGCTGTATGACACTTATGTTCACTATTATGTTGATCCTTCTTAGCAGTATTGGGTTTTAATGTATGGCTATACAATGTTGATCTTACATAGTGGTATTGTTTTGCTGCTGTATCTTTTGATCTCGTATAGTGGTATTATGTTGAATCTGTGTGGTACTATTTAATACTGAATAGTGATACTATGTTGATGCAGAGATTAATTCACAGCTACATTGCTCAGTACTGCTGTATTATCACCTCCATGCTGTTGTTTTCTTAGTAAGTGTTTTTTCTCATCCCACAGCTGAGTTCAGAGCTATACTGCTAAGTGGATGGTGATCAATTGTATGATGACCACTAGACTGTTGCTTTCTTGTAAGTGTTTTCTCTCACCTCATTGCACGAATCACAGCTACCCTGCTTAGTACTCCTGTATAATTTCCTCCATAGTGTCCTGTGTCATTATACTGTATACTTTATGGTGCTACTATGTTGAAGCTGTACAGATACATTATGTTTTAAATGTACAGTGTATTGTATGACTTTATTTTGACACTGTATATGGTATCATGCTGATATTGTATGACACTACTATTGTTGATCTTGTATATTGATATTATGTTGATCTGCATGACTATATTTCTTCTGTATAGTGTATAATACTATGTGGTATTGTAGTCGTACTGTATGGAAATACGATACTGATGGAGCTGCTGATGATCATGCTGATGATGTGTAGCACCGCTATATTCATCCTCTTTGGTGGCACTACTATGTTAATCTTGTATGGTCCTGTTATGTGGCATTACAGGCACCGTAGAGCTAATATCCATTCACTCTCTGGCTTCTCACATCTTACACTATTTCTCCCGCTCTTTTACCCCAGTGATCCCTGGTGATTGGGGGTCTCTAACCTCCTGTACATAAAAGGGTACCTTTCGCCCATTTTTCTGAACTTGCTGCCGGATTTCACAATTCTCCAGTTATCTGGAATTTATGTTACTTTCTGCTATTCTTCTAATAAACATCACAGCAAACAACACCAGGGAATGTGAGCAGAACATCAACTCATCAAGATGCGAGCAGAGACTAGTGCAGGATGAAGGGGATTAATCTCCCCGATCTCTCAGCGGCACAATCCTCAGGACCCCCTCTCTGATGTGTGGGGGCAGACCAGCAGTCTATGAGTCTATAATGATTTATTGTATCTTACACAACATCATGTATCTAACCACAAAAAACATCCCAAAATAGTCAATGGTAAGGCCGGGGTCAGACCTGAAAGAAACTCGCATCAACACCCGGCGCTGCCGCCGGCACTCGGACCCAAAGCGTGCGGCTACATATATTTCTATACACTCGTGCGAGTTTCTCGCAAGTCTGACCCCGGCCTAAGAAAAATACCGTGGGGCCAGTCTGTCTGTGACAATTCTGATATTCAGTGGATTTCTCTATTCATATTTCTCCATGTTTTAACGATACAAGTTCAGATTTATTCTCCGCATTTGTCTGAACGGATCTGTTGTTCTCTCTTCCAGACCACGGCTGTTTCTTTATCGGATACAATACAGAAATGGAGAGAATACAGGGAGCAATGCCTAAACACCGTCCAGCACACTCCACCCACCCTGACCGGTAAGTGCAATATGTCCGGCCGGCACCGGCCGGAGCAAAGTGACAACTGTATGGTTCTGTCCAGGACAGTGCTGTAATACAGAGAAGCAGGCGATTCCACATATCCACAATAAAGGCGTCACCTCCTCCTAATCCCAATATGTAAGAATATAACTGCTATAATACTGCTCCTATGTACAGGAATATAACTACTATAATACTGCTCCTATGTACAAGAATATAACTGCTATAATACTGCTCCTATGTACAAGAATATAACTACTATAATACTGCTCCTATGTACAAGAATATAATTACTATAATACTGCTCCTATGTACAAGAATATAACTACTATAATACTGCCCCTATGTACAAGAATATAACTACTATAATACTGCCCCTATATACAAGAATATAACTACTATAATACTGCCCCTATGTACAAGAATATAACTACTATAATACTGCCCCTATATACAAGAATATAACTACTATAATACTGCCCCTATGTACAAGAATATAACTACTATAATACTGCTCCTATGTACAAGAATATAACTACTATAATACTGCCCCTATGTATAAGAATATAACTACTATAATACTGCTCCTATGTACAAGAATATAACTACTATAATACTGCCCCTATGTACAAGAATATAACTACTATAATACTGCCCCTATGTACAAGAATATAACTACTATAATACTGCCCCTATATACAAGAATATAACTACTATAATACTGCCCCTATATATAAGAATATAACTGCTATAATACTGCCCCTATGTACAAGAATATAACTACTATAATACTGCCCCTATATATAAGAATATAACTGCTATAATACTGCTCCTATATACAAGAATATAACTACTATAATACTGCCCCTATGTACAAGAATATAACGACTATAATACTGCTCCTATGTACAAGAATATAACTACTATAATACTGCTCCTATGTACAAGAATATAACTACTATAATACTGCCCCTATATATAAGAAATAACTACTATAATACTGCTCCTATGTACAAGAAATATAACTACTATAATACTGCTCCTATGTACAAGAATATAACTACTATAATACTGCCCCTATATACAAGAATATAACTACTATAATACTGCTCCTATGTACAAGAATATAACTACTATAATACTGCCCCTATGTACAAATATAACTACTATAATACTGCCCCTATGTACAAGAATATAACTACTATAATACTGCCCCTATGTACAAGAATAAAAAACTATAATACTTCCCCTATGTACAAGAATATAACTACTATAATACTGCCTCCTATGTACAAGAATATAACAACTATAATACTGCTCCTATGTACAAGAATATAACTACTATAATACTGCCCCTATATATAAAATATAACTGCTATAATACTGCCCCCTATATACAAGAATATAACTACTATAATACTGCCCCTATGTACAATAATATAACTACTATAATACTGCCCCCTATGTACAAGAATATAACTACTATAAATACTGCTCCTATGTACAAGAATAAACTACTAATAATACTGCCCCCTATGTACAAGAATATAACTACTATAATACTGCTCCTATGTACAAGAATATAACTACTATAATACTGCCCCCCTATGTACAAGAATATAACTACTATAATACTGTTCCTATATACAAGAATATAACTACTATAATACTGCTCCTATTTACAAGAATATAACTACTATAATACTGCCTCCTAGCTGAGAGGTTGTGTGTTTGTAGCTCTCCTGATGTCTGGAGCAAGCCCAGGGAGGGCCACCCTGGGCGGGGAAGCTCCCCAGGCAAGGCCCAGGCTTCCCGGCCTACACTGGGACAAGCCTCCCAGGCCTCTCCTAATGGGGAAAGTTAATCCCAGAGCCACTGTCAGAGCAGTGAATGCAGCGAGCCAAAGCTGCAGCAGTTCTGTGAAGGAGGAAAAAGCCGTCAGTAAAGTTTTGGGGGGAAAACCTTCTCCAAGTCCAGCAAAGAAGCAAGAAGGAAAAGTGTCGGTCAGCGATGGGTTACAGCACAATGTGAAGTCAGGTAACTCCCCAGTCGCAAGCAGCTCCTGCCAGGTGCACAGTTGAGATCAGCCCCAGCTGTGCAGATCACCTCTCCTGCTCCCAGGCAGAGACGGACGTCTTTGGAAAGACAAACCATCCAGGAGAACTTACAGCAGCATGGCAGTATGGCGCGGTCAGGACGCACACGGTCGCAGTCAGGTGGCAGCAGTAAAAGTGCTGTGGAGCCTGGAGCCATGAAACCAGCGGTGGTGAAAATTAAGGAGACGTCTGGGTTCAAGCAGCCGGGGACATCGCTGAAAGCAGGATCCCAGGAGGAGACGCCACGTGCACCTGAGCTTCAGCTCGCAGAGGAGATCCCAGGACTGGTCAAGAAGTTCGGTGAGTTACAGCAGCAGAAAAACACACTACAGATGCAGATAGACACTTGCTATAAGCTAAAGGCTATTAATCCCGGAGTCATGATTTTTATGATGAGACTCTGAACACACTGGGTGTATTGCTGGCAAAATGGTGAGGGACATGGACTGCGTCCAGAGAGGATGGGGCCCCTGGCGGAGACTTATAGGAACCAGGAACTGTTTAATTCACAGAAGCAGAACTCTGCAGGTTCCAGGTCAGACATTGTCCCAGGTGGACCCCAGAAGCAGGTGCGGCCAGTGCTGCAGCCTGCAAGTTTCTGCTTCCAAAAGGGGCAAATGCCGCACCAGCAGCAGCCTGTAGTACAGACCCCAGCAGACGTACCCAAGTTTCAGAATGCCCAGCACAACACCTGCAGCAGATTCCAAGCAGCGCATGAAGGGCACATTCCAGTAGAGGTACAACAAGTCGCAGAATGCCCAGTACAGCCGCCTGCGCAGATTCCAAACAGCAGCATGGACATTTTTCAGCACAGGGACTACAAGTCTCCAGAATGCCAGGCACCACAGTTGGGCAGTGGACATGTGCCGGTAGTTCCTGATGGTGCCCAGCAGGGCTCTGATGCGGGGATAACCGCGCTGTATCTGAGGGGTCGGGGGTTTGGGGGAGCACAGTATCTTTGGTGGACGCTGCGCAGTTGATAGTGACATTGATGTTGTGATAAACAAAGTTCATGATGATTTCTGTGATTTCCCCCCTTTATTCCGAGCACACAAGGGTTAGCAGCCCCCCCCTGCGCAGACCCCCCCCCCTCAGTCGCCTAGTGGACCCCGAGGTCCCCCCCAGTAATGTGGGTCGGGGCTCCCTCCCTTTACCTCTGGGGCCCAAATTTTACCGGCCCCCGGGGTTTAAATGAGAAAAGTCTGCGTTTCCGGGACAGAGGTCCCAAAGGGGGATTGCCAATAGAAGGTTTGTGGGCAGGGACCCTTTGTTTTCGCCCGATGGGGGTTTTGGCCGTTTGCATCTTTGGGGGTGATTAACTTCCAGACAGGGGAGGGCTATGATCAGCTTTAAGCTCATGAGTGACCTGGACAGGTTTTTCTAATTTCCCCCAAATTTAGAGCACTGAGGGCTGGGTAAGTTCAGCTTTTTCCTATTCTAAGCCAATTTTCCGTTAAAGGTAAATCTATCTTCTGGAAGGTCTGTTCCCCGCAGGACATTGTGGTGTGGCTCCGGAGGATTTTGACCTGGTCTCTGACTCACCAAAAAAAGGGGACAATGTGGTATCTGGGGCGGGGGGTTTTGGGTGAAACTGCGCCATGGGGATAAATTTTATCCCCCCC
>JARQOD010004661.1:0-53228 GCA_033576555.1 Oophaga sylvatica
GGTGTGTCATTGCGAGATTATTGAGCTCCAAGCCTTTAGTCAAGCGTTTCCTGCTGATCCATTGCTACAAACACTGCTCTCCTGTGAACCGACCTCGGCCTGCCTTCTGACTACGCTCTCCGCCTGATCCATTGCTACAAACACTGCTCTCCTGTGAACCGACCTCGGCCTGCCTTCTGACTACGCTCTCCGCCTGATCCATTGCTACAAACACTGCTCTCCTGTGTACCGACCTCCGGCTGCCACCTGACTACGTTATCTGCCTGCTCCTCTGTTACCGAACTGCCTTTCCTGTGTACCGACCTCCGGCTGCCACCTGACTACGTTATCCGCCTGATCCATTGCTACAAACACTGCTTTCCTGTGTACCGACCTCCGGCTGCCATCTGACTACGCTACCTGCCTCTGCTTCCCCTAGTGTTTACAGTAACATCGGCTCCAACCCAGACGGGATCTTGACAGAATAATCTCGCGCCAAAATGGAGTCCGCTGTGAACACCCTGAGACGGCAAGTTACGGAGCTTCAAAGTTTTTGTACTGACTCTCAAGGAAAATATGCCAAGTTACAAACTGATTTCACGGCGATACAACAGGAAGTAATTGAGCTACAAAAACAACTTCTGGACGTGCGCAATTCAGGGTCCGAATCAAACGCGCGGCTGCCGCTGCCTGCAAAGTTCAGTGGGGATCGCAAGCAGTACCGGAGATTCCTCAATCAATGCCGCATATACTTCCAGATGCAACCTGCTCCCTTTACCAGTGAGAGGAAGAAAGTTTTTTTCATGATAAATCTCCTGACGGATGAAGCTCTTGCTTGGGCTTCACCTTATGTAGAAAAGGACTATGACCTCCTTAATGACCTGGAAGCCTTCACCGCAGCTATGAATCAAGTTTTTGATGACCCAAACCGCTGTGCCACAGCAGAAACCAAATTACATAATTTGCGCCAAGGACGTCGCTCTGTTGCGGAATACACATCGGAGTTCCGTCGCTGGGTGGCCGACACCACCTGGAATCCAGCGGCCCAGAGAAGTCAATTTCGACGAGGGTTATCAGAACCAGTGAAAGACGAGCTTGCCAGGGTTGAGACCCCTGACCAGTTGGAGGACTTTATTCAACTATGTATCCAGATTGACCAGAGACTTACTGAAAGGAGAAAGGAGAGACTGCGAGCACTTGGGAATAGCCCTGGCTTCTCATTTTCAGCATCGGACCACCAAGAAAAGACGCAAGGCGTGTCTGAACCGATGCAGATCGACGTCATCCGAAGACCACTCTCTGCACAGGAGAAGGAGAGGCGACGTGCAGAACATCTCTGCCTCTATTGTGGGGACCCTGGACACTATGCCATCAACTGTCCTAACAAAAGGACTATAGCCATTACCAACAACAGGTCTGCCAGCAATATGGACCTTTCTCAGCAGTCGGATTCCATCTTGCAGACTATCTCATCAGTAACGCCAGAAATAGACAAAATACATACTACATCATCTCATTTTGTAATCCCCATTCAGGTTGTAATGGGCACCCAAAAAATACAATGCTCTGCCCTGTTGGATTCGGGAGCAGGAGGGAATTTTATGGACTTAAAATTTACACGTGATAATAATATTTCCAGTAGGACCAAAATCCACACCAATTGAAATGGAAACGGTGGATGGATCACCTTGTCTTCTGGACCTGTCACGCATGAGACAATCGAACTGGAGATTTGTATCGAACCGGATCATCATGAAGCTGTCAGTTTCCACCTTATCTCATCTCCGAAATTTCCGGTTATTCTAGGGATCCCTGGTTTTCAGTCCATAACCCTTCTATCAACTTGGCATCAAGGACCATCACTTTCCATCTGACTACTGTAAGAATAATTGTCATAAGGAACCCCCTGTTCTCCAACAAGTCCAAATCTCTGAGATTTCGCATGAGAAGGAAGAGAAACTACCACCTCAATATCAGCAGTTCTCTGATGTCTGCAGTAAGAAGAAAGCAGATCAATTAACTCCTCACCGTCCTTACGACTGTCCCATTGAATTGCTGCCAGGAGCAACCATTCCATTTGGACGGATTTACAATCTTTCCGAACCTGAATTGAAGGTATTAAGAAAGTTCCTGGATGAAAATTTAGAGAAAGGCTTTATTCGACCTTCCACATCTCCAGCTGGGGCACCCTGTTCTTTGTTGAAAAGAAAGACTCCACTCTGCGGCCATGTATTGACTACAGAGAGATGAATAATATCACTGTCAAGAATCGCTACCCGCTACCCTTGATTCCTGAACTATTGAGAGACTCCGTTCTGCGAAAATCTTTACGAAGCTGGATCTTAGAGGGGCTTACAACCTCATACGGATTCGCCCAGGAGATGAGTGGAAGACCGCCTTCAGAACGAGATATGGACATTTTGAATCTCTGGTTATGACCTTTGGTCTTAGCAATGCCCCAGCCACCTTTCAACATTTTATTAATGATGTATTTCGAGATTTCTTGGACCAATTCGTTGTGGCTTATCTCGATGACATTCTTATATTTTCAGACACCTTGGAAGAGCATCGCAGGCACGTCCAGTTAGTCTTGGAACGACTACAGGAGAACCATCTTTACATTAAACTTGAAAAATGTGAGTTTGAACAAACCAGTATCCAATTTCTGGGATATATCATCTCCCCAGAAGGTCTGAGCATGGATCCCGGCAAAATCAATGCTGTAGTGGACTGGCCTGTTCCAAGAAATTTAAAAGACGTCCAGCGTTTCATAGGATTTGCAAATTTTTACCGAAAATTTATAAAGAACTTTTCACGGATCATACTACCAATTACTACACTAACAAAAAAGACCAAAGCATTTTTCTGGTCTCCGGAGGCACAGGAGGCTTTTGACAAATTGAAAACTCTTTTTACGTCTGCTCCATTGTTAGTACACCCAAATCCTGAATTGCCATTTACTGTCGAAGTGGACGCCTCGGACTCTGCAGTGGGAGCCATTCTGTCTCAGCGAGTTGGGGACAAAATGCAACTTCACCCATGTGCGTTTCTTTCCCACACCATGTCATCTGCAGAAAAGAACTACGACATCGGTAATAAAGAACTGTTAGCCATTAAAGTTGCCTTCTCCGAATGGAGACATCTTTTGGAAGGTGCCAATCACCCTGTGACTGTCCTCACGGACCACAAGAATCTTGAATTCCTCCGTACAGCAAAAAGATTGTCTGCAAGACAAGCACGATGGGCCTTATTTTTCTCAAGATTCAATTTTATAATTTCTTACCGGCCTGGTTCAAGAAATGGCAAGGCTGACGCCCTGTCCAGGATGTGTTCGGAACCTCAGGAGAGGTCTAGTAATGACGATACAATTCTAGGCCCTAAAAATTTTTTGGGAATATTGCACTCTAGAGGACTATGTAATAGAATTAAAGATGGATATCAAGAGGACTCTTTCCTTAACCATCCTTCGGAAGACGTCGATCTTTCATTCAAAGAGGGTTTTGGATGCAGAAACACAAAATATATGTACCTGAATCTTCTCGCCTTGAAGTCCTCAAAAGTGTCCATGATTCTAAACTGGCAGGACATCCTGGAGTTGCAAAAACACAAGACTTACTACTTCATTTCTTTTGGTGGCCTAATTGTAGGAAGGACGTGAGGAAATATGTTTCAACCTGTTTAACATGCGCACGAAACAAGACCCCATGATCGTCTCCTCTAGGACTCTTGCAACCACTTCCAGTTCCATCCAGGCCTTGGGGATCTATTTCCATGGATTTTATTGTGGAACTACCCCCTTCCAAACAGATGACCGTCATCCTTGTCATAGTGGACCGACTCACAAAAATGGCCCACTTTATTCCAACTGAAGGAATTCCTACTGCTGAAAAAACTGCAGAACTGATAATCAAAGAGGTATTCAGGTTACATGGAATTCCTGACAGCGTGGTGTCTGACAGAGGCGTTCAGTTTACGTCAAAATTTTGGAAGAGTTTCTGTACAGCCTTGGGAGTCACGGTGAATCTTTCTACCGCTTTCCATCCTCAGTCCAATGGCCAGACGGAGAGAACGAACCAGACTTTGGAGCAATACCTCCGTTGCTTCATTTCCTATCTTCAGGATGACTGGGTGGACTATTTACCAACAGCAGAGTTTTCCTACAACAACTCCATACATAGCGCTACATCTCAAACCCCATTTTTTGCTAATTATGGAGTACATCCAGTATTTATCCCTAATCTGCCAGTGAACACTCCCATTCCTGCTGTAAATGACAGGCTTGCAAAATTACAGGAATCCCAGAAGGAATTATCAGAGATATTACTCAAGACCCAGGAAGTATATAAGGAAGCAGCAGATAAACATCGGAGAGTGCCCCCTGCTCTTCAGGTTGGAGACAAAGTTTGGCTGTCCACTAAAAACCTTAAGACACATGTGCCATCCTCCAAATTGGGTCAGAAATTCATTGGACCTTTTCAAATTTCTGCAAAAATTAATCAGGTTGCTTTTCGTTTGGAACTTCCCAACAATCTAAAGATTCATCCAGTGTTTCACATATCCTTGCTCAAACCCTTCTGTGAAAACCCGTTTCCAGGAAGAATTCAGCCACCTCCTCCACCAGAAAGGATCCGTGGTGAAGAAGAATACATTGTGGATAAGATTCTGGACTCCTGAAAATTCAGAGGTAAACTGCAGTATCTGGTGCAGTGGAAGGGTTACGGACCAGAGGAAAATTCATGGGAACCAAGGGACAACGTCCATGCTCCTAGACTAACAAGAGCCTTTCATCAGAGGTACCCGGATAAGCCAGCTCCTGAGATGTCCAGAGGCCATCCTGGAAGGAGGGGAGTACTGTCAGGAGTCGAACCCAGTACCTCTTGTCCACTGGCCAGCAGCTCTACCATCTGAGCTATTCTGCTGGCTGCAAAGTTCCTTGCTGAACCCTGATACCATTGACTGTTCTTCCTGATTAGCTACACCTAGTGCTCTTATGATTGGGCCTCTGATTGCCAATTACACACCCTATATAAACCTGGCCCTGTGGGTGTGTCATTGCGAGATTATTGAGCTCCAAGCCTTTAGTCAAGCGTTTCCTGCTGATCCATTGCTACAAACACTGCTCTCCTGTGAACCGACCTCGGCCTGCCTTCTGACTACGCTCTCCGCCTGATCCATTGCTACAAACACTGCTCTCCTGTGAACCGACCTCGGCCTGCCTTCTGACTACGCTCTCCGCCTGATCCATTGCTACAAACACTGCTCTCCTGTGTACCGACCTCCGGCTGCCACCTGACTACGTTATCTGCCTGCTCCTCTGTTACCGAACTGCCTTTCCTGTGTACCGACCTCCGGCTGCCACCTGACTACGTTATCCGCCTGATCCATTGCTACAAACACTGCTTTCCTGTGTACCGACCTCCGGCTGCCATCTGACTACGCTACCTGCCTCTGCTTCCCCTAGTGTTTGCAGTAACATCGGCTCCAACCCAGACGGGATCTTGACAGCCTTAACATTCTTAGTGCCAGGAAGAAAGGAAACCACAAAATTAAAACGTGTGAAAAACAAGGCCCACCTGGCCTGTCTAGGATTGAGTCGCTTGGCAGATTCCAGATAGACCAGATTCTTATGGTCCGTAAGGACCACCACCTGATGTTTGGCTCCCTCCAGCCAATGTCTCCACTCTTCAAAAGCCCACTTCATGGCCAATAACTCCCGATTACCCACGTCATAATTACGTTCAGTAGGAGAAAATTTTCGAGAGAAAAAGGCACAAGGGTTACTTTTAGAGGTCTCTGGATCTTTTTGGGACAAAACGGCACCTGCCCCAATTTCAGAGGCATCAACCTCCACCTGAAATGGCAGAGAAACATCAGGCTGCCGTAGAACAGGAGCAGAAGTGAATCTCTGCTTAAGTTCCTGAAATGCAGAGACTGCCTCAGGAGGCCAATTCACCACATCAGAACCCTTTCTGGTCAAATCAGTTAATGGTTTAACAATAACCGAGAAATTACCAATAAATTTACGATAAAAATTGGCAAAACCCAAAAATCTCTGAAGAGCCTTTAATGAAGTAGGTTGGACCCAATCACAGATGGCCTGAACCTTGACCGGGTCCATTTCAATAACAGATGGGGACAAAATGAATCCCAGAAATGAGATCTTCTGTACGCCAAAAAGACACTTTGATCCCTTCACATACAGAGCATTCTCTCTCAAAATCTGGAATACAGTTCGAACATGTTTCACATGAGAGTCCCAGTCATTAGAAAAAATCAAGACATCATCCAAACAAACAATCAGAAACTCGTCCACAAAATCCCTGAAAATGTCATTCATGAAGGACTGGAAGACGGAAGGAGCATTAGTGAGCCCAAAGGGCATCACAAGGTACTCAAAATGCCCTTCAGGGGTGTTGAATGCCGTCTTCCATTCATCCCCGTGCTTAATGCGAATAAGGTTATACGCCCCCCTGAGGTCAAGCTTGGTAAACCAAGTAGCGTTTTTCACCCTGGAAAACAGGTCAGAAATCAAGGGTAACGGGTATTGATATTTCACAGTAATATTGTTCAAGAGACGATAATCAATACACGGCCTTAATGAACCATCTTTTTTGGCCACAAAGAAAAAACCGGCACCTAAGGGTGAAGAGGATGGTCTGATATGACCCTTCTCCAATGATTCCTTGATATAAGACCGCATAGCGTCATGTTCAGGTACAGACAAGTTAAAAAGGCGACCTTTAGGGAATTTACTACCCGGCACTAATTCAATAGCGCAGTCATAGCTCCTATGGGGAGGTAAGGATGCAGATTTACTTTCGCTAAACACATCAGAAAAATCAAACAAAAAGTCAGGAACATCCTCAGCCTGGGGGGAGGCAGAAAAAACAGGAGTGTTGGTATTAACACATTGGCAGCCCCAACTGGTTACAGACACAGATTTCCAATCCAAAACAGGATTATGAGACTGTAACCAAGGGAAACCCAGCACGATAATGTCATGCAGATTATATAGAACCAAAAATTTGCAGCACTCCTGGTGATCAGGTTCAACCCTCATTATCACCTGAGTAGAAAACTGGGGTTTATTCTCAGCCAAAGGGTAGAATCGATCCCCAGTAAAGGAATAGACTTCTGTAGGGGTATCAAGGGAAACCCACAACGTTTAGCAAAATCATAATCCATCAGGTTAATAGCTGATCCAGAATCAACGAAAGCCTGAGCAGAAAATGAGGACAGAGAGCATATCAGAGTGACAGTTAATAAAAACTTAGTCTGAACACTACCCAAGACAACTGAGCGTGCAAGATGTCTTCCCCGCTTAGGGCAGACTGAAATAGCATGAGAGGCATCACCACAGTAGAAACATAACCCATTGCGCTTTCGAAAATCATGACGCTGTGCCCCAGACACCACTCCATCACACTGCATGGGCTCAGCAGCTGGCTCACAAGGCAACACCACTCCACGCATACTTCTCCGCTCACGCAAACGTCTGTCAATTTGAATCGCTAATGACATAGAATCATTGAGACCAGAGGGGACAGGGAATCCCACCATAACATCCTTTACATTATCCGACAGACCCTTCCGGAAAAGGGCCGCCAAAGCGTCGTCATTCCATTTGGTCAGGACTGCCCACCTACGGAATCTCTGACAGTATAACTCAGCGTCATCAAGCCCCTGATTTAATGCCAACAAGGCTTTTTCAGCTTGATCAGTGACATTAGGCTCATCGTACAATAACCCCAAAGCCTGAAAAAATGCATCAACATCACTCAAAACAGGATCCCCAGGTATCAGGGAAAAAGCCCAATCCTGAGGATCGCCGCGCAGGAGAGAGATGATAATTTGAACCTGCTGCGCTTCGTTCCCTGAGGACTTAGATTTTAAGGCAAGAAACAATTTACAATTATTTTTGAAATTCTGAAACTTAGCTCGATCCCCTAAAAACAAATCTGGCATGGGGATCCTAGGTTCCACAACAGGCAACCTAGCAAGATATGCAGCAATACTCTGAACCTCAGTGGCAAGCTGATCCACACGGCCAGACAACTGTGCAAACTCCATTGGGAGAAAAGATCCTCCCCAGCACCCAGAGATACAGAGGGAAAAAAAAAAAAAAAAAAAAATGCAACAAACAGAAAAATATCTCTGACAACTTTTCTTCCTTCAAAATATTTTTTCCCTTCTGTGAGTACCCTACAATTTTTATGGCCGGTGATACTGTTATGTTACGGTAGCTGAGGAGTGCAGGTAAAAAAGGAAATACACCAGAGCAGTTGGAATCTATGAGATTGCAGTACCCTGACTAACCACCACAACTAGAGGCAGCCGTGGAGCGTTCCTACGTTGGTCCTAGACGCCTCGTCACAGCCTGAGAAACTAACTACACCTAAAGATAGAAATAGGAAAGCTATCTGCCCCGGAGCAGAACCCCAAAGATAATAGAAAGCCCCCAAACATGTAATGGCGGTTAGACAAGAGGAAATACTGACACAGAAAGAAAATAGTATGAGCAAACGCTGGGGCCCAAACTATCTAAATAGAAAAGGATAGGAAGGGTACTTACTGCAATCCAGAAAACCCTGAAAAAACACCAACTCTACTAATTTCAAAATCACCTGAGATCACACGACCTCTACCACCTAAATTAGTTCTCTGGTGTAAAAAAAATCAAAACAGCAGCCACTGAAAAAACTGGAAAAAGCAAAAGAACAAACATCAGTGGCTGGACGAAACTGAGAGGGCAAAAGCCCCCGGAGGGGACCCAGAAGGCCCCCACAGAAGTGCAGGACAAAATGCAAAAATATAGCAAAAACACAAAATAAAAATTGTCTTATCTGATAGCAGGATTTGCAGACACGACACAGCAGGCTACAAGGGAAACTGGAAAGAAGGATTCAGACCAGAACAATTGATCACCGGCAACCCTGATGGGAAAATGACTCCCTTATATAAGACCAATCAGTAACACCTGATTCCCAGTCCTCACAATCCTCACTAGTACCGCTTGTAACCACCAGAGGGAGCCTCTGCTCAGAACTCATCTCAAACCCATTCACAACACGAGCCTACAGGGAACTCCACGACTCAGTAGGAGAACACCGGAATTCCTGGAGGACTACAAGTCCCAGGAGCACCACAGAGTTGATTCGTAACAGGGAAAGGAGGACGGAGTTCAGGCAAGCAGGGACTGTGCACTTCAAGAGGAGGTCCAACCACAAGGTCAGCCAGGTGCAGGACAGAGATTAAGTTAGGCCCAGCTATATGCCGGACAGAACTTCATTACAGAAAGGCAAGGAACAGGAGGCCATATACCTACTCAGTGGGAGAATCTGGATGTGCACCCTTCATCCTATCGTGCTCCGGGATGTACCTGCAACATCTTCAGTAAAGGTACCAAAGAGACTTGTGTGTGCGTGTCCACCTTCTTGTCCCTACCCTGCCGGGTCTCCCTTCGTCCTGCATCCCTACACATCTATCTGCCCTGGAAGGACACAGCCTCACTTGTAGGAGGCCTAACATCTAGCTGCGCAACCCCATCCCTTCCATAGGATCTGCACAGCAGCGCTGGTCCCCCTGACCAGGTACTACAGGTGGCGTCACGACTATTTACACGAACATTTATCCCCCTGTAATTATTCCCCTTTTTGGGGTGAGCACCCAGGGCCACGGACCGAGCTGTGTTGCCGTGACATTCCCCATAGAAGTTAATAGTCTCGGATCCGAGTACCCCAACAGTTTCCCAGGGTGGCTCATTTCCCTTCTGGCGTTACAAACAGGATTGCATGCCCTGCAGTAACGGAGTAACTTGTGCCCGTTGCCACCGGGTACTGTGTGCCTTGCTAAAAGACTGTATATCGTATAGTGGAGAAGATTTCCCACCATTGCCTGCCATTGCCCGCCATTTACAGCGTTACCGCGCGAAAATTAGGAGGTGTACCTGAAAAAGCTCGCTGAGTTCTGGACACGCCCCCACGCGCTGACGCGGCAGGTCCTGGCAGGGAGCTCCAGTGAACGCTCTGACGTCGGAGCGCCGGCGATGCAGGTCCTGCAAGCAAGTGTACCCTGCTGAGCTGCGGCCTACAGAAGAAGATAGGCCACTTTTCACTAGGGGGCGCAAAAATGTCACAGCAACAGGCCAACGGCGCGGCCCAGGCCGACAGCCCCAATAACTTACCAATGGGCGCTGCTGCGCAGGCTGGAGCCGCTGCCCCCTCACCTGGGCCTGTGGCCCCGATAGTACCGCTGACACTGCCATATATGCCTGGAGCAAAGTGGCTTCCCCAGTACAGTGGCAAACCAGACACCCTGTCAGGGTTCAAGCGAAAAATATGCAGCATACTGGACATGTACTCAATGTCAGAGAAGCAGAAAGCTGCAGTGGTAGTGGGACAATTGATTAGTGCTGCAGAGAGGGAAGTAGAGACTTGGTCAGCTGCTGACCAGGAGTCAGTGCTTGCAATTTTCCTAAAGTTACAAACTACCTTTGAGGACCGCACCGAAACCGACCTCCGAATGAGGATCTACCAATGTTCTGAAAGACCGGAGGACAACATTCGGGACTACGCCTGCCGACTACAAGGGGCCCTGCGAGCTCTCAGACAGGTTAATCCCATGAGCATCACCAATGAGAATAAAATGCTAAAAGAACAATTTGTACGGGGACTACAGTCCCAAGCGGAAAGCAGGACTGTGCGTTGGTGGTCCTTGGATCATCCTGATGCTACTTTTGATGCTCTTAAGGATATGGCTATAAAAGGACTGCGACCCCTGGAAACGGCCGAGATGGCAAGCCAGCGTCACCCAGGGGAGGCCACTCTAACGCCAGCAGCATCCACCTTTCCCCCGCTGGTTGCTGAAGCCAAAACGCAGGCGGCGTTCCCTACTGAGCTGGACTGTCTACGTTCAGAAGTGCGCCAGCTAACCAAAAACCTGGCCACTGTAATGAGTGCCCTGCAACTGCGGATGGAAACAGAAGGAAAGATCCTGCTATCTCACTGCCCAGAGGATGTCCCCTGGAGGAGCCGGAGGAGAAGGAGGACAACGCCACCCCAGGAAAGACCAGCGACCAGCATCATCCTCGCCGAGAGATCGTCTGCTACCGCTGCCAGAAGGAAGGTCACACCGCACGCAGTGTCCTTTAAACGAGCAAACCCTAGGTCTGAGGACCAGCACCCAGGAATAGACTCATCAGTCCCCTCAGATTGGAACCGCAGGTTTGTGGGAGGAAGACCGTTCCTGTCCATCATACTGGATGGGATCGCAATACCTGCCCTGCTGGACACAGGATCTCAGGTAACCATCTTACCTGATATCCTTTATAACAGGTTCTGGTCCATAGACAGTCTCCAACCCCCAAACCCTGACTTTGCAGTATACGCCTCTAACGGCCTCCCTCTTGACTTACTGGGGGCTAAAAACGTAGACATAAAAGTGGGGAGAGTGGAGTTAAAGGACCAGGGACTTCTTGTAGTGAAGACTGTTAATGAGGAAAATGGATTGAATGTGGTTTTAGGCACTAACATTATTGGTAACTGTTTGGAGGAGGTTGTGTTTTTACTCCAACAGCTCGCCGAAGTTGCCAGACCAAATCAAAAGGGAGTGATCCAGAAAGAGATCCGGGCCCTGATGTGCCAGCAGCAAGTGAAACTGACCGGTGGTGAGATTGGTAATGTACGGGTAACCGACCCAAACCCCATTGTGATAACCCCAATGAGTGAAATGCTTATTTGGTGTAGAGTAGCCATAGGTCTGAGAGGGCAGAGCTACCAAGCAGTAGTAGAACCCCTTTGTTCAGAGCACAGACCTACACTTTTAACTGCCAGAGGGGTAGTGGAGAAGCGTAATGGGAGTGCGTCTTCTCAACTGGGGAGAAGATGAAATCAAATTAATACGTTATGCCACTGTTGCCAAATTAAATGCTGTAGATAATAACTCTATTCACACAACGGAGCCCTTAACTTCCCCACAACCAGTGGAGGATAACGGCCTGGCAACCAAGGTGGAAGATTGGTGTCAGCAGATCCATGTTGGGACGGACACCACTCCAGCTCACCAGAAACAGGGGGTACATCGGGTAGTCCAGGAAAATGCACAGGTATTCAGCAAACACCCACTTGACTTTGGGAAGATTAAGGGAGTGCAACACCATATCCCCACAGGCAACCATCCTCCCATTAAGGAACGGTACAGGCCTATACCACCAGCACACTACCAGAAAGCCAAGGAGATGTTGCGTGACATAAAAGAGGCAGGGGTGATAAGGGATAGTTGTAGTCACTGGGCAGCTCCTCTAGTTCTAGTCAGGAAAAAGGAAGGAAGCATGAGAATGTGTGTAGATTACAGACAAGTAAATCGCATTACACATAAAGATGCATACCCTTTGCCACGTATTGTGGAATCCCTAGCTGCCTTAAAGTCTGCTAATTACTTTTCCACCCTTAACCTCACTAGTGGGTACTGGCAAGTAGCTGTGGCTGAGGAGGACCGGGAGTAGACGGCTTTCACCACCCCGATGGGACTCTGTGAGTTCGACAGAATGCCGTTTGGACTCAGCAGTGCCCCTGGAACGTTTCAGAGAGTGATGGAGTGCTGCCTGGGACATCTCAACTTTGAAACTGTGTTACTGTACCTGGACGACGTAATTGTGTACTCCAAGACGTATGAAGACCACTTGAAGCACCTGGCGGAGGTATTTGAGTCACTGTCCCAGTATGGGATGAAACTGAAGCTTTCAAAGTGCCACCTGTTCAAACAAAAGGTACAGTATCTGGGACATATTGTCAGCTCAGAAGGAGTAGCGCCAGACCCCGAGAAGGTCACCGCCATCCAGAAATGGCCGGAGCCGAAGAACCTCAAAGAGGTGCGTCAGTTCCTGGGACTGACAGGATACTACTGGAGGTTTGTAAAGGACTACACTAAGAAAGCAGCGCCTCTGCAAGACCTCCTGGTGGGACAGTCCCTCAAGAGCAGAAATTCTCCTTTCCACTGAGGTAAAGAACAGGCTGAGGCATTCAAGGACATAAAGGAGATCCTGACAGGTGACGAGATCCTAGCCTACCCTGACTACAACCAACCTTTCTTGCTGTATACCGATGCCAGCAATGAAGGATTGGGAGCTGTCTTAAGTCAGAAGCAAAATGGCCTAGAGAAAGTCATAGCCTATGCAATTAGTAAGCTCCGCCTGACCGAGAGGAACCCAGAGAACTACAGCAGCTTCAAGTTGGAGTTCCTAGCACTGGTCTGGGCCATTACCGAAAGGTTCAAGCACTACCTAGCCTCTAGCAAATTCACGGCCTACACTGACAACAACCCCTTAACGCATCTGGAAACAGCCAAGCTGGGAGCCATAGAACAACGCTGGATGGCTTGGCTGTCAAACTACCAATTCACAATCAAGTACCGGGCGGGCCGCAAGAACGCCAACGCTGATGCCCTGTCCAGGATGCCTCACAAGTCAGACACAGAAGAAGAAGTGGATGACCTAGAGGAGATTGAACTACCTGCCTTTCACAGGAATGGGATGATCCACGAGCAACGACACTTTACCTCGCCACAGCTGGAAGGAGACCCCGGACAGTGATCTGGTCATCAGTCGTATCAAGGAGCTGATAACTCAAGAAGGTTCCTCCTTGGAGAAGGATGCGTCTCCACAAGCAAAGCAGCTGTGGAATGAGAGAAGCCGGCTGTTTATCTACCGTGAGAAGCTGTGCCGGAGGTACGTCAATCCAAAAACCCATGAGATGGTATGGCAGATAGTAGTTCCCAGAACGGACATCCAGATGGTATTGGAAGCCTACCACGATCAAGCGGGGCACTTTGGCTGGTAGAAGCTGGAGAACCTGTTGAAGTGTCATTTCCACTGGGTTGGTAATGCGCAGCTCCATTGAGAAGTGGTGCAAAAACTGTGGACCCTGTGGCCTCAGAAGAAAAGACTACAGCAGTCAGAAGGCACCCCTGCAACCCATCAAGACGACTCGACCCCTAGAGATCGTGGCCTTGGACCATATCAAGTTGTCACCCAGCAGGTCAGGATACTCCTATGCCCTGACCATGGTGGATCACTACTCCAGGTTCCTGGCGGTCGCCCCTGTCAAAGATCTGATGGCAGAGACAGCAGCAAAGACGTTCCAAGCGTATTTCTGCAGACCACATGGATACCCTGAGCAGGTGCTAACTGATCAAGGCCCAGCCTTCGAGGCCGAATTGTTCAAAGAGTTCTGCCATCTGTACGGATGTAAGAAGATAAGAACCACACCGTACCACCCACAAACCAATGGTCTCTGTGAAAAGATGAATCACATCGTCATTGACCTGCTGAAGACCTTACCGCTTGAGGAGAGAAATCAAAGGCCAGACATACTACCTGACCTGGTAGACCTGTAAAATCACATACTTGTGAGTTCCACCAATTGCACCCCAGCTTATCTCATGCGGGCAAGACCAGGAAAGCTGCCCAAGGATCTGGAGCTTGGTGTTGTAAAGCCCGAAGCAGATGTGACCACCGGGGGCTGGGATACGACCAGACAGGAACAGCACAGAAAAGTACAGGCCTGCGTTGAAGATAGTCTCAATCGGTGAGAGACAAGCAAGAGACTCGCTACAACAAGTGTGCGCCAGCAGAACCCTTCACACCTGGTGAGGTCGTGCTGAAAAGAAAGAGGAGGATGCGCAAACTTGACCATCAATGGGAAAGAGAGCCCTACACTGTGTTGAATTCCAGGTTTGATAACAAGAAAACGTGTCTAATCAGTAAAGATGGAGGGAGAAC
Organism: Oophaga sylvatica; assembly: GCA_033576555.1. Taxonomy (NCBI): domain Eukaryota; kingdom Metazoa; phylum Chordata; class Amphibia; order Anura; family Dendrobatidae; genus Oophaga; species Oophaga sylvatica. Next base: position 14,756 of record JARQOD010004661.1, read on the forward strand.
GTCTACAACTCTATCCAGGGACCACCTGAAGTTGTGTCCAGATCTGTTAAAGCTCCAGGAAGAAGAGCCTTTCGTCACTCCGGAAGAACCTGATGAGGCGGTCATACATACTGAGTTGGGAAACTTTCCAGCAGATTGGCCCCGAATTGGAGAAATAGTAATAATCCTAGTACTCCACTTCTTTCCACAGCCAGTAGAACCTGAAAGTGCCGCAGTAGAGCCTGTTGCAGCGGAATCCCAAGCAGCAGAATCCCAAGAATCAGAATCCCAAGAAGCAGAATCCCAAGAAGCAGAATCCCAAGAAGAAGAATCCCAAGAAGCCAAATCCCAAGAAGAAGCAGAGCCAGATGGTCCAGTTAACGGTATACTTGCCAGTCCCCTAGAAAGGTTAAGGCAATTTTATAATTTACCCCCACGTAGGGCAGCCAGGGTAACTGATACCTCACAGACCACTGCACAAAGCAGATCTGTACGTAGCACCAGAGGACAAATCCCTGCTAGGTATAGAGATTAGTTGACTTTTTAACAGATGTAAATAGTTATCATTGGGTACTGTATATTACTGTATCATATTGTTATTCCTATTGTGCCTTGACTTAGTTGCTATTTAATTTTGTCTTTTTTCTCCTAATGACAATTCAAGTGAAATGGACACTGCTCAATTGCTTTTTATTACCCTTTGAGTAACCTTTCCAAAAGAGACTCAGACTTTTTGGTTACTCAATTTTCTAACTGCTTTTGCCATGTATATACTATATATAGTTATTTACCTATTGTGCAACGTTCAAGAGTCCTCACCTCCCATAAAGGGAAGCTTATAGATTGTAATTGTTTAATGTTTATTGTTATGTTTTGTAAAAATGCGTTTCAGCCCCGGATGCTGAGCTGTACTAGGGGGGAATGTGGAGCCCAGCTTCGCTCCGTTCCACAAATCCCAGAAGGGTGCATGAAGGGTTGTACCACTAGAGGTCTCACTATGCATACACACACCTTCACCCCTCTCCTCAGTCCACCAGAGGGAGCCTGATAGGAATATAAAAGGGGGTGAAGGCAGGAAGTCAGAGAGTCTGAAGAGTTAGTTTAGTCTGAGAAGATTTAGTCTGAAGAGCAGAGTGGGGTTGAGCCTGCAGAGCAGAGTGGAGTTTGCTGTGAGAGACTCAATAGCTCAAGTTAGAGAGCTAGGAGCGTGCCGACGCTCTGAGAGCGGCAGAAGAGGCAGCCCACCAACTTCCAGTGTGTATAATCGTGTGAGGGCCTGAGTAGGCTGAAGGCAAGAGGGAAGTAGCAAAAGGGCAGAGGAGCCCAACCAGCTCACCCCAGCAAGTATAAACCGGATGCCGGGTCCGAGCCTACAGGATCTCCACGACTCAGTAGGAGAACACCGGAATTCCTGGAGGACTACAAGTCCCAGGAGCACCACAGAGCTGATACGTAACAGGGCCAGGAGGATTGAGTTCAGGCAAGCAGGGCCCTGCAAGCAGGGACTGTGCACTTCAAGAGGAGGTCCAACCACAAGGTCAGCCAGGTGCAGGACAGAGATTAAGTTAGGCCCAGCTATATGCCGGCCAGAACTTCATTACAGAAAGGCAAGGAACAGGAGGCCATATACCTACTCAGTGGGAGAATATGGATGTGCACCCTTCACCCTATCGTGCTCCGGGATGTACCTGCAACATCTTCAGTAAAGGTACCAAAGTGACTTGTGTGTGTGTCCACCTTCTTGTCCCTACCCTGCCGGGTCTCCCTTCGTCCTGCATCCCTACACATCTATCTGCCCTGGAAGGACACAGCCTCACCTGTAGGAGGCCTAACATCTAGCTGCGCAACCCCATCCCTTCCAGAGGATCTGCACAGCAGCGCTGGTCCCCCTGACCAGGTACTACAGGTGGCGTCATGACTATTTACACGAACATTTATCCCCCTGTAATTATTCCCCTTTTTGGAGTGAGCACCCAGGGCCACGGACCGAGCTGTGTTGCCGTGACATTCCCCATAGAAGTTAATAGTCTTGGATCCGAGTACCCCAACAGTTTCCCAGGGCGGCTCACTAACATAGTGTTAGGGTTGATGGATTGCACTAAATAAAATATAAAATAAAGTGCAATTGCAACCCGGGGTTCACCGTGCAGAGATGAACCTGCTGCTAATAAGAACAATGATGCTAACAAAACAGCAGCGTTACCTTAAACACAATGAGGTAACGCCATACAGTGTGGTAGGAACACTGAGTACAAAGCTTGGTTACTTCACAGAGCGTTACTACCCTAAGAATGCTAAGTACTATACCCTGCTACCCTCACAGAGATGATGGCATGTGGGTTGAGTTTGCTCTATAACTGAACTGTGCTAACCACACACAAGAACTAAACAGATGCTAAGCCAAGCTACTAGTTACCCCTGTCCTGACGCTACAGAATTTGTGCCTAACCGGCACCATAAGCAAGTAGAGCCATGGGCACGAAACCGCATAAGTGTGATACCTGCCTGCCAACATGTACAGTTTTGAGCAAAGACTGACACTCGAGAACGTGCAGAGTGGTAGAGTAACCACCCACACACACCAAAAACATAAATGACACCAGCGTGCCCACGTGCGCCGCCTTTCATACCCTAGACTCCACCCCAAACACTCATGTCCAGTCAGCTGCGACATAGCCAGCGGGCCTATCTGGAACTGCCACCTCATCAGAGTAGCTAACGTCCGACCACCAATGAGATGACGCCACATCACGGATATGCTCACTAAGGTGATCTCTGGACTTAGACTTCAGAGTAGTGTTGAGCATTCCGATACCGCAAATATTGGGTATCGGCCGATATTCGCGATATCGGAATTCCGATACTGAGTTCCAACACTTTTGCCATATCGAATACCGGAATCAGAAGTTCCCATAATGCTATGAGAGGCAGTGTGATTTGATTCAGCCAATGAGGAATCCTAAGAAGTGTGGGCACAGCCTGTTAGGCTGTGGGCATGTTAACTAATGGCATGGCTGTGATTGGCTGCTGAAATGATGTCATGAATGCACTATAAAAGGCGCCGCCGCCATTTTGGGTTCACTCTGCTGTGAATTCAGTTAGGGACAGAACGCTGCTCTTCTGACTCTGAGGGACAGTTAGTGATAGCGATTTCTGTATTGTGCTTAACCCAGGCTAGTTTAGCAACCGCTGTGTAAAGCTTTCTTTTGCCTTGCAGTGCTGTTTTCACAGCTGTCTGCAAGGTCTGTGTGTGAGTGCAGCTCACGCTGAAGTTTGTTCTGCAGCCATCTCTGGTTGCAGTCTGCTCAGCATGCGTCACTGCCTCACACTTTTTTTGTTTTGTTTAATTGCTGCTGCTCAATTCATTTTTACTGATCTCTCCTATTAGTGTGCTGCTGTAAGGTTCTTTGTACATGTTTCTTGAAACTCAGTTTTTCCGTCGGCCATTTTGCTTTCTGTCTTGCTGCAGCTATCTTGCCCTCAGTCAATATGGAGTTTCCAGCTTTCATGTTCCCGCCCTGATTCTCTCCCTCTTGCTTCTTAAGCAGCCTCAGCTGAGCAATCAGTGCTTCAGAATCAAGCCTGCAGTGAGCCTGTGACCTGACTCCTGGAAAACCTTGGACTTTGTACTCCAGCTATTTCCTACTGAGGAACTTTGGAACACTTGTGGACTCTGGAAACCTGCTATTTGATAAATCCACGTTTGCATGAATTACGGTAACAGAAAAGAGATCCTGAACCTGTTGTGGAGAGTTATTGCTGAGCTTAAGTTACTCTGGCCTGCTGTGTCTCCTGCTTCTGTACCTGCAAACTGTGTGACCCTTTTTGCCACTTGTATGAAGTAATACAAGTCCTTCTATATCAAACCTGTGTCTCATGTGTTTTCCTCGCACCCAAGCACAAGACGCTATATGAACTGTACACCATACATTACAAGATTCTGAAGCCAAACGTTAGTGTCTGCTAGGTCTGGGAAGGCTGTGTCTGCTGTGACTGTGGATATCAGATGTCCGGTTATACTTTCTGTGATGACAGTGGTTGTGACTTCTCACAACCATTCCAGGTGAGCACATTCCCTTAATTTTACTCTGCAGTGTTACCACAGGTAAACACTATTGTTTTTTTTGTTTTTTTCTCTTCTCCTTCCAGTACTCCTGTCTTAAAAGATCTGGAAGATGGATGCTCGCATAAAGGAGCTTTGCGGAGTGACTGATACAATCCTTGCAGATATACAGACTATAAAGACCCGTTTTGCAAACCTACAGGACCTCACTAATCACAATTTGCAAGTGTTTGGACAAACTACCCAGGATTTACGAGCCAGGATTGAGGTTCTAGAGGAACGAGTCCAGGCTCCTGCCATAACCCCGAGTTCTGGGATTCCCAAGTTACCCCCTTTTCATTTTGGCGGTGAACGTGAGAAATTCAGGGGATTTATTAACCAATGCAATCTTTTTTTTTTCTGCACATGCTTCACAATTTCCCACTGAACGATCTAAAGTGCTTACTATAATCATGTTGCTTACCAACAAGGCTTTGATGTGGGCAAACCCTCTGATTGAGACTGAGGATGAATGTTTGGATCATCTTGATGCTTTCATTTCAGCCATGGGGCAGGTGTTTGATGACCCCAATCGAGGTGCAACAGCTGAAGCAGCCATGTTAACTTTGCGCCAAGGTAAGCGCTCAGTAGCCGAATATGCCTTGGATTTCAGGAGATGGGCCCTCGATACCACTTGGGACAGTTCCGCCAAAAAATCTATTTTTCGAAAAGGGTTGTCTCCACTGATTAAGGATGAACTTGCTCGTGCCGACCCTCCCACTGCGTTAGGTGACTTTATTAACTACTGCATCCGTATTGATGCTCGTCTGACTAAACGCAGGCAAGAGAGATGGTTCGAAAGTAATCGCACTAACCTTTTCCTACCTTCCTCCCCAGCTAAGGAACCTTTGAGTAGGATCACACGGAACTGAACCTGAACCCATGCAGGTGGACTCTTTACAAAGACGGGTTAGTGATGCACGCAAAGAACATTGTTTAAAGGAAAATCTATGTTTCTACTGTGGTAAGTCAGGGCACTTCATTATAAACTGCCCCAGCCGTTCTCGTAAGACTACTGCAGCAGTCATTCACTGTGAGTGTTGCGAGAGGAGATCTGTCAGGTCCAAGCCTCAGGCTCCAGAGAGATCTGCAGCAACAGATATTGATTTCTCGGACTTAAACTCCGTCACTTCTGAGGACGATGACTGTGTAAACGCTGCAATTTTTCAAGTTTCCTCAGCGGTGTCCCAGCTGAGTTGTAAGAAAAACAATTCTCATTGCTTCCTTTCCATCAAACTCTGGGTTGACTCAGTCTGGGTGTCTAGCTCTGCTATGATCGACTCAGGGGCAAGTGGAAATTTTATGGATATCTCCTTTGCTCTGAAACAGGGGATACGTTCAGTGAAGAAGGCTACTCCAGTACAGATGGAGACTGTGGATGGCTCCCTGCTGACCTCTGGACCAGTGGATCAGGAAACGGAGCTTTGAGGGTCCTTATGGGTAAAGATCATCAAGAGAAACTGTCCTTTATGCTTATCTCTTCTCCCCACTTTCCCATTATTCTAGGGCTACCATGGCTGCAGGCTCAGAACCCTACCATTAACTGGGAGTCCAAGGAATTACACTTTCCAGAGAAACAGATGAGTCCAGAAGTTTCAGCTTGCTCTGTTCCTAAAGGAACCATGTCAGTCCCTGAACTACCAGCTGTATACCAGGACTATGTGGATTTATGTGACAAGAAGAACGCTGACCAGCTTCCCCCTCACCGTCCATATGATTGTCCAATTGAATTATTGCCTGGAGCAGAGATACCTTTTGGTAAGATCTACCCCCTGGCGGGGCCCGAGCTAAAGGCTTTAAAGGATTACATAGACGAAAATCTAGCCAAGGGCTTCATACGCCCCTCTTCATCTCCTGCAGGTGCACCCATCTTCTTTGTGAAGAAGAAAGATGGATCTCTGAGACCCTGCGTAGACTATAGGGAACTCAATAAGGTTACTATTAGAAACCGTTATCCATTGCCTTTAATCCTGAGTTATTGGAGAGAGTGCGGCATGCCAAAATTTTCTCTAAACTGGATCTCCGTGGGGCCTATAACTTGGTCCGTATTAGACCTGGGGATGAATGGAAGACTGCATTCAGGTCACGCTATGGACACTTTGAATATCTAGTTATGCCTTTTGGTCTGAGTACCGCCCCAGCCACTTTCCAACACTTGGTGAATGACATCTTCAGGGATCTCCTAGATACATTCGTGGTGATTTATCTGGATGATATTCTAATTTTTTCTAACTCCACAGAGGAACATCATGGACATGTGAGAATGGTCTTAGAACGTCTAAGACAAAACCATCTTTACATCAAACTTGAAAAGTGTGAATTCCATAGGACCGAAATTCAATTTCTGGGGTATGTACTGTCTACACAAGGGATTAGTATGGATGGAAGCAAGACCCAAGCCATCAAGGATTGGCCAATTCCTAGAAATGTTAAGGAGGTGCAGCGCTTCATCGAGTTTGCCAACTTCTATAGACGTTTCATTAGGAATTTCTCTGAGGTAGTGTCACCTATCACCCAACTTACCCGGAAAGAGTCTAGGTTCTCCTGGACCCCCAAGCCCAGGAAGCATTTTCCCGTCTAAAGGATAAATTTACCACCGCACCTATCTTAGTACATCCCAACCCCGAACTTGCCTTCATAATAGAGGTGGATGCTTCAGACTGTGCCGTTGGAGCTATACTCTCTCAGAGAACAGGTGAGAAGAATGTCTTGCATCCCTGTGCCTTCTTTTCCCAGCAGTTGTCTTCGGCTGAGAGGAACTACGATGTGGGCAATAGAGAGTTGTTGGCCATTATTGCCGCCTTCAAAGAATGGAGACACCTTCTTCAGGGAGCTGCACAGCAAATAGTCGTCCTGACAGACCATCGTAACCTTGAATTTATCAGGTCGGCTAAGTGCCTGACTCCTCGCCAGGCTCGCTGGAATCTTTTCCTAAACCAATTTAATTTTGTAATTTCTTATAGGCCAGGATCGCGCAATGGAAAGGCTGATGCACTCTTTAGGATTCATTCAGCAGAGACCCGTCCACTTACTCCTCCTAAGACCATTCTTCCTGACTCTAGATTCCTGGGAGTGATTCATAATCAAGACCTACTTAAGGACATCAAGGAAGCATACCATGCGGATTCTTGTTGGCACAACCCCCAAGGGACGTAAGTCTTGTCTTTAAGAATGGTGTGTGGATTCAGGGACAACGTCTGTATATACCTGAAACAGTCAGATTGAGAGTATTGCAACTCATCCACGATTCCAAGATAGCTGGGCATAGAGGAATTCTAAAGACACAGGAATTTCTTTCTCGTTTCTTTTGGTGGCCCACTTACAGGAAAGATGTTTTAAACTATGTCACTTCATGTGAAGTCTGTGCAAGATGCAAAACACCTCGCTCCTCACCAACTGGTCTGTTGCAACCCCTTCCCACCCCGTCCCGCCCGTGGGGATCCATTTCTATGGACTTCATTGTGGAGTTACCAACCTCTCAAGGGAAGAACACCATTCTAGTGGTGGTTGATCGTTTAACAAAGGCAGCTCATTTTATCCCTTGTGTCGGCTTACCCACTGCAAAACAGACATCAGATTTGATGATTAAGAATGTGTTTCGCTTACATGGAGTACCGGATGAGGTCATTTCGGATCGAGGGGTGCAATTCACTTCAAGGTTTTGGCAAAATTTCTGTGCCGCATTGGACATTAAAGTAAACCTTTCTTCTGCTTTTCATCCCCAGACTAATGGACAGACAGAACGAACCAATCAGACCCTGGAGCAGTATCTCCGCTGCTTTATCTGCCATCTACAGGATGATTGGGTGGATCTACTTCCACTGGCTGAGTTCTCTTATAACAACTCTCAGAGCGCCTCCACTAAGCAGTCTCCTTTTTACTCCAATCTAGGTTATCATCCTAACATTCTTCCTCGATTTCCCATAGAAATGCCCTTGCCAGCAGTGGCTGAAAGAATCACGTCTTTACAAAAGAATATGGATCTTCTAAAGGAAAATCTGGAATTGGCTCAGGAAAGGTACAAGAAAGCAGCAGATAAATTTCGTAAACCTGCACCAGCTTTCAAGGTAGGAGACTTGGTCTGGCTGTCAACCAGAAATCTTAAGTTAAGGATTCCATCGTCTAAGTTGGGACATAAGTACATTGGACCCTATAAAATCAGTAAAATTATAAGTGCCGTTGCTTGTCGTCTTCAACTGCCCAGAACTATGAGAATCCACCCTGTCTTTCATGTATCCCTACTAAAGGCTGCAACACCCAATACGTTTCCTGGACGTTCTTCTCCTTGCCCTGACCCAGTGCTAGTCGATGGTCAGGAAGAATTTGTGGTGGAAAGGATTCTAGATTCCAGGTTGTACAGAAATCAGTTACAATATTTGATTAAATGGCAGGGCTACCCAGTGGAGGACAACTCATGAGAACCAGTCGATAACGTTAATGCTCCTCGCTTGCTCCGCCAGTTTCATCAGAGGTACCCAGACAAGCCTGGTCTGAGGTCATCCGGAGGTTGTCCCTAAGGGGGAGTAATGTAAGGTTCTTTGTACATGTTTCTTGAAACTCAGTTTTTCCGTCGGCCATTTTGCTTTCTGTCTTGCTGCAGCTATCTTGCCCTCAGTCAATATGGAGTTTCCAGCTTTCATGTTCCCGCCCTGATTCTCTCCCTCTTGCTTCTTAAGCAGCCTCAGCTGAGCAATCAGTGCCTCAGAATCAAGCCTGCAGTGAGCCTGTGACCTGACTCCTGGAAAACCTTGGACTTTGTACTCCAGCTATTTCCTACTGAGGAACTTTGGAACACTTGTGGACTCTGGAAACCTGCTATTTGATAAATCCACGTTTGCATGAATTACGGTAACAGAGAAGAGATCCTGAACCTGTTGTGGAGAGTTATTGCTGAGCTTAAGTTACTCTGGCCTGCTGTGTCTCCTGCTTCTGTACCTGTAAACTGTGTGACCCTTTTTGCCACTTGTATGAAGTAATACAAGTCCTTCTATATCAAACCTGTGTCTCATGTGTTTTCCTCGCACCCAAGCACAAGACGCTATATGAACTGTACACCATACATTACAGCTGCGCTTCCATCCGTATCCATTACATTGGTTGCAAACACTATAGGAGTAGATAGCAGAGCCTTTCATTGGTAGTGCTCAGTTCTCTGCACTGTTCACAGCTGTCTGTCAGGTTTCTGTGTGTGAGTGCAGCTCACGCTGACGTTTGTTCTGCATCCACCGCTGGTTGTAGTCTGCTCAGTGTGCGTCACTGCTTCACACTTTTTTCTTTTGTTTAATTGCTGCTGCTCAATTCATTTTTACTGATTTCTCTTATTAGTGTGCTGCGCTTCCATCCGTATCCATTACATTGGTTGCAAACACTATAGGAGTAGATAGCGGAGCCTTTCATTAGTAGTGCACAGTTCTCTACACTGTTCACGGCTGTCTGTCAGGTCTCTGTGTGTGAGTACAGCTCACGCTGAAGTTTGTTCTGCATCCACCACTGGTTGTAGTCCGCTCAGAGAGCGTCACTGCATCATACATTGTCCATTTTTTCTGTAGTGCTTTTTTTTTCCTGAATTTCTCCTATTAGTGTGCTTCCATCCGTATCCAGCTAGATTGGTTGCAAACATTATATAGGAGTAGATAGAGGAGCCTTTCTGCTGGTTTGTGGCCTGCAGGCCCAGCCAGATTGGTATTAGCCTATTTTTTGTAGCCTCATCTATTGCATTGTAGGTTACCTTCCTGCATTGTAATACCTACAAAAAGTTTGTGATACCATCGATTGTACATCTTTTGTCTCAATCACAACCTTTTTTTTGTGAAAAACACAAAAAAAGCTAATAAAGTTCACCAAACACTCCACTTGACACTTGTTAGGCCACATTAGCTCATATTAAAGTGTAGTCCACACTTAATAAACTTAGTGTTTCTTATACCTGTTAGCAGCTGTTCAGGAATAAGCACACTAAGCCCTTAGTACTTTTCTGCCTATCTTTTTCAGTCTATCAAGATGAAGAAGGCAGGGAGTAAGGCACGTGGTTGTGGGCGTGGAGTTTCAGCAGGGAGAGGACATGGCGATTCTGCGCCTGCTGTGAGCACCAGTGACACAGCATCCCCCAGTTTTCCCCGGGAGCGGTCCTTTATGCGCAGCTTTGTAGGAGCTCGCCGTACCCCACTGCTGCAGGAAGAACAAATTGAAGCTGTTGTCGGATGGATGGCAGCTAACGCATCGACTTCAATTACTTCCACATCCTCTCAGGACCAGAGCACTGAAGAGCAACCATTTGTCTCTTCACCACCTGCCAAATTGCCCAGGCAGTCAGAGAGCTTTGTACAGGAGCCAGCTCAGTCTCTACTTCTGTTCTCTGAATCTGTTGGCTTGGAAAAAGGGGGCCAGCCAAGCAGCATTCTAGAATGTGAAGAAGAGGGAGTATGCAGTGATGTGCAACTGCTTTGTCTCTCTGAATCTGAAGAGGCTGGTGGGCCAGTGCCTATGGTCAGCACACCTCATAATGCATCTGATGGTGATGAGACTCAGGTGCCAGTTTCTGGTGCACACGGTGCTGGCGGGACTACCCAGGAGAAGCAGGTGTTTGAAGAGGGTAGTGAGATGATGAGGTCTTTGACACATCATGGCGTGAGGAACAGGAAGGTGGTGGGAGCAGCTCTGAGGAAGAGATTCCCCCAACAGCCAAAACAGGAGGGAGAGGTAGGGGGCTGACTCGGTTGCCTGTAGCCTCCACTTTGCCACCCGTTCGGAGCAGTTCTCTTCCAAAACCCAAAACGTGCGCTCCCAGGACTTGCAGTGCGTGGTCCTTTTTTGACACAGTTGCAGATGACATTTGCTTTGTCAAATGCAAGCTATGTAATCAAAAAGTAAAAAGAGGTAAAAGTGTCAGCAACCTCAATTCCACAAATATGTGGAAACATGTGAGGACCAAGCACGTGGTGGAGTTACAAAGACACACTGAAGACGTAGGCCAACCTACAGCATCTCCTACCTCTTCAGCTCGTGTTGTAGCCTCTTCCTCCAGCTCACACACAGCTGGTTCGGCTTCCTCACAGGATTGCCCTGGAAGAACCTCTGGCACTGTTGTACAGAGACCCAGTGTAATTCCACCCACAGCACCACGTTCCCTGTCATCCTCACACTCCCAGGCCACTCTACAGCCATCGGTAGCACAGGCATGGGAGAAAAGGCGGCCATACTCGGCAAACCATCCCCGAGCACAGGCTCTGAATGCTGGCATTGCAAAACTCCTGTCCCTTGAAATGCTGTCATTCAGGCTGGTGGAGACTGACACCTTCCGTAACTTCATGGCATTGGCAGTCCCACAATACAACGTGCCCAGCCGCTTTTATTTCAGCAGGCAAGCCGTCCCTGCCCTGCAAAGCTGTGGAGGGAAAAATTAAACATGCGCTACTAAACGCCGAAGTAGCAAGGTCCACCTGACCACCGATGCGTGGACCAGTAACCATGGACAGGGACGATACCTTTCCCTCACTGCCCATTGGGTAAATGTTGTGGAGCCGGGTACAGATCTTGAAAGTGGCGCTGTACGTGTTCTGCCAACTCCAAGGATTGCAGGAATCCAGTCTGTACACATTGACTCCTCATACTCCAGTTCCTCAGAATCATCGCTGCAGGAGCCGTCACGGTCTACCTCCACATGGACCCTTGAATGCTTACCTGTTACGACCGATATGAGCACAGCCGTGGCCAAACGTCAACAGGCCATCCTGAAATTAATTTCTCTGGGGAATCAAAGCCACACAGCTCAGGAGCTCTGGAATGCTATCAAGTATCAGAGCGACGTGTGGTTTGTGCCAGCGAATCTCCAGCCAGGCTTGGTAGTGTGTGACAATGGCCGAAATCTGGTGGCAGCTCTGGGCCTAGGCAACCTCACTCACAAACCATGTCTGGCACATGTGCTCAACTTGGTCGTGCAGAGTTTTTTGAGGGACTATCCGGATCTTGATGCACTGCTGCACAAGGTCTGCATAGAGTGCGCTCACTTGCGGCGTTTCAGCATGGCAAGATCACGCATTGCAGCTCTGGAGCGCCGATTCCGCCTTCCGGAACATCGCATCATATGTGACCTACCCACCAGGTGGAATTCAACGTTACATATGTTGGAGCGGTTGTGTGAGCAGCAGGCAGCAGTAATGGAGTACCAGCTGCATCAGGCGCAAACAAGTCGCACTGCGCGCCATTCACACTTCACCATCACTGAGTGGGCCTCTATGAAGGACATCTGCCACATTTTGCGTGCCTTCGATGATTCCACGCGGATGGCGAGTGCAGATGATGCACTAGTCAGCATGACTGTCCCCCTTATCTGCCTGCTTCAAAAAACACTGCAAGCACTAAGGGAGGAGGTTTTGGAAGAGGTGGAGGTTGAGGAGTCACAAATGCCATCTGCTTCTGGACAGTCTGCGCAACGTGGTTCCTCACAAAGGCCTAGGCAGGGGACACTTTGTGAGGAGGATGAGGAGGAGTCAATGGAGGAGGAAGACATCTCTCCAGAGGAGGGATGTACACAATGCTCTAGCAGTCAGTATGTAGAGCAAGGATGGGCTGATGCAGAGCAGGCAGCGATGACGCCTCTTGCAGGGGACAGCGTTTCTTGGCCAGTTGCTGCAGTGCCTGAGAAACGACCGCCGCATCGCCCACATTCTCACCACGTCTGATTATTTGGTGTACACCCTCCTAGATCCTCGCTACCGGGACAACTTACACCTCATAACATCGTTGAACCGGGAGCGTAAAATGCGGGAGTACCAAGACACACTGGTGCATTCCATCATGTTCTCCATTCCACCCGAGAGCAGTGCTGCTAGTGCTTTACAAAGCAGCTCTGTGCGTCGAGGCAGTGGAGGAAGCTCTGCACCAAGAGGGAGCAAAAGCAGCGCCTCTGCACAAGGCAAGACCAGTATGGCTCAAATGTGGCAAAGTTTTGTGTCCCCGCCACAAATGTCTACACCATCACAGACGGCTCCAGTCAGCAGGAAGCAACATTTCCGTCAGATGGTGACAGACTACATGTCTTGCCCTCTCAGTGTACTCCCAGTCGGCTCTTCCCCCTTCAAGTTTTTGGTCTCTAAGCTGGATACATGGCCAGAGCTTAGTCAGTATGCATTGGAGGTGCTGGTTTGCCCTGCTGCTAGTGTATTATCGGAGCGCCTCTTTAGTGCCGCAGGTGGTGTACTAACAGACCGTCACATGCGACTATTCTCCGATAACGTTGACCGGCTTACTTTTCTGAAAATGAACAAGGCCTGGATCTCGCCTGAATTTGCCTGTCCTGTTTCAGATTAAATAATTGGTTGGCTACAGTATCCATGTCTCCTGTTGTGTTCATGTTTCTACCACCTGAACTGTAATCCCTGGGCTCCAACACTGTCAGTTGGTGCTCAGCAGTGCCGTCTGCACAGAGAAAAACACAAGCTCCTGTGTTAGTGGGGTTCAGTAACGCCAGCTGTTCCCCTGCTGTGGGTCCGGCAATGTCTCCTGCTCCCTCCACATTCACACAACATCAGATCTTAAACTTGCTCCATATAGGCCTCAGCCTACACCCTGATTGATATGCTCCAAACAAGAAAAATGGAAACTTTACTACCATAAAATGATGAATTTTAGTCCCAAATATTTAAAAATAGACATTTAAAATATAAGCGCATCTATGCACATGGCGACTACAAATGCCACAAAACAAGCCTACACAGGGTATACGGGTTCAAATGAATGCATACAAGTAGATTTCATAATCCATTAATGCTGCCTAAGGAACGGTATGTAAACCTGTATTATAGTGCAGACAATGTATGTAGGACTAGTCATCATCATCATTACTTATATGTGACAGTAAAAAATACACTCATTGAGGACAATTCTTAGTTCACACCCCATATATTAAAGGTCCAGCATCTAATCCTGATAATAAGGCGCAATAATCATGCATAACCTAGAAAAAGTGCATCGTGCATAGTGCAAATAGCAATGTATACCTGCAAGTGCAGGTGAAACAACGCCAACGGATAGAAAAGGTATATGCTATCTAGGTATCTGAGTGCATAGCGACTGCTGGAGAATGGCGATATAATACTCTACCTCAATAAAGGCTGCGGCACCCCTTACGCGCGTTTCGCTTGTAACTTCTTCAAGAGGTGACGTGCGTGTATGGTTGCTTTTCGGTGCATGTTTATATAGGGAATCAGTCATGATGGCGGCTTGGTATCGGCGCTACCGCTGACGAACGCTGTGCGACGTCACTGCAAGTCAGCGTCATATGATGCCCAGCCGCTCCCCTACCCGACGCGTCAGAGCAGAAAGCCAGTCTGGGCGGCAAAACAGACGCGCAAGCATACACGCACTTCCCCTCTTCAACAAGCTACAAGCGAAACGCGCGTGAGGGGTGCCGCAGCCTTTATTGAGGTAGAGTATTATATCGCCCTTCGCCAGCAGTCGCTATGCACTCTGATACCTAGATAGCATATACCTTTTCTATCCGTTGGCGTTGTTTCACCTGCACTTGCAGGCATACTTTGCTATTTGCACTATCCACGGTGCACTTTTTCTAGGTTATGCATGATTATTGCGTCTTATTATCAGGATTAGATGCTGGACCTTTAATATATGGGGTGTGAACTAAGAGTTGTCCTCAATGAGTGTATTTTTTACAGTCACATAAGTAATGATGATGATGACTAGTCCTACATACATTGTCTGCACTATATTACAGGTGTACATACCGTTCCTTAGGCAGCATTAATGGATTATGAAATCTACTTGTATGCATTTATTTGAACCCCTATACCCTATGTAGACTTTTTTTTGGCATTTGTAGTCGCCATGTGCATATATGCGCTTATATTTTAAATGTCTATATTTAAATATTTTGAAATAAAATTCATCATTTTATGGTAGTAAAGCTTCCGTTTCTCTTGTTTGGAGTATATACATTTTGAAGTGCCATGGAACTAGGCAACTACTCTATATGTGATTTCTATACCCTGATTGACCCTGGGCTCCAACACCGCCAGTTGCTGCTCAGAAGTGCTGTATGCACAGAGAAAAACACTAGCTCCTGTGTTAGTGGGGTTCAGTAACGCCCGCTGCTCCCCTGCTGTGTGTCCGGCAATCTGTCCTGCTCCATCCAATTTCAAAACACATCAGATTTGAAACTTGCTGAAATTAGGCCTCAGCCTACACCCTGAATGACCCTGGGCTCCAACACCGCCAGTTGCTGCTCAGAAGTGCTGTATGCACAGAGAAAAACACTAGCTCCTGCGTTAGTGGGGTTCAGTAACGCCTGCTGATCCCCTGCTGTGTGTCCGGCAATAATTCCTGCTCCCTCCAAATTCAAAACACATCAGAAAAAATACTTGCTCCAATTAGGCCTCAGCCTACACCCTGACTGACCCTGGGCTCCAACACCGCCAGTTGCTGCTTGGAAGTGCCGTCTGCACAGTCAACATATGCTCCTGTGTTATTGGGGTTTAGTAATGTCAGCTGATCCCCACCTGTGTAGCCGGCAATGTCTCCTGCTCTGTCCACACTCACACAAGTACAGATTTTAAACTTGTTCCAATTAGGCCTCTGCCTCCACTCTGTTTCTACTCTCATTCCTGGGCTCCAACACTGCCAGTTGCTGCTCGGAAGTGCCGTCTGCACAGTCAACATATGCTCCTGTGTTATTGGGGTTCAGTAATGTCAGCTGATCCCCAGCTGTGTAGCCGGCAATGTCTCCTGCTCTGTCCACACTCACACAAGTACAGCTTTTAAACTTGTTCCAATTAGGCCTCTGCCTCCACTCTGTTTCTACTCTCATCCCTGGGCTCCAACATCGCCAGTTGCTGCTCAGAAGTGTCTTTGGAACGGGAACTCCCTCCTGCCCAGCCAGGTTACAGCACGCCAGCTGTTTCCAGGCAGTGTCAACGTCACTTTGCCTCCAATACGTTGTCCTGTCGTGTTGCGGTCGGGTTAGCCGACTCTATGGTGCCTGCAGTTTAGGTGCTTCCTATGTGGGCTGCGGGATATGGAACTAAAGGCTGTTTCCGTAGTGCCAATAGGACAAGCACCCCCTGTAGGACTGTGGGATTCGGTAATTTCGGCAGGCTCGCGGCCTTGCAATTTTGGTTTTCATGGGTACCTTCTGATACCCATCCAGGTTCCAGTACCGTCAGCTGGTTCTCGGCAGTGTCTTTGGCACGGGTATTCCCTCCTGCCCATCCAGGTTACAGCACGCCAGCTGTTTCCGGGCAGTGTCAACGTCACTTTGCCTCCAATACATTGTCCTGTCGTGTTGCGGTCGGGTTAGCCGAATCTATGGTGCCTGCAGTTTAGGTGCTTCCTATGTGGGCTGCGGGATATGGAACTAAAGGCTGTTTCCGTAGTGCCAATAGGACAAGCACCCCCTGTAGGACTGTGGGATTCGGTAATTTCGGCAGGCTCGCGGCCTTGCAATTTTGGTTTTCATGGGTACCTTCTGATACCCATCCAGGTTCCAGTACCGTCAGCTGGTTCTCGGCAGTGTCTTTGGCACGGGTATTCCCTCCTGCCCATCCAGGTTACAGCACGCCAGCTGTTTCCGGGCAGTGTCAACGTCACTTTGCCTCCAATACATTGTCCTGTCGTGTTGCGGTCGGGTTAGCCGAATCTATGGTGCCTGCAGTTTAGGTGCTTCCTATGTGGGCTGCGGGATATGGAACTAAAGGCTGTTTCCGTAGTGCCAATAGGACAAGCACCCCCTGTAGGACTGTGGGATTCGGTAACTTCGGCCGGCTCGCGGCCTTGCAACTTTGGTTTTCATGGGTACCTTCTGCTACCCATCCGGGTTCCAGTACCATCAGCTGGTTCTCGGCAGTGCCTTTGGCCTTGGTGCCTCCATCTCGGTATCCGTGTTCCAGCAACGTCTGCAGGTCCTTGGTAGTGCTTTCAAGCACTGGTACCTCCTGCTTAGTAACCGGGTTCCAGTACCGTCAGCTGGTCCTCGGTACTGCCATTGGCTCTGTTCCTTCTGCTGCCCCTCCGGGTTCCAGCACAGTCAGCTGGTCCTCGGTAGTTCCATTGGCTCTTGTACCTTATGCTACCCATCCGGGTTCCAGTACTGTCAGCTGGTTCTCGGCAGTGCCTTTGGCCTAGGTGCCTCCATCTCGGTATCCGAGTTACAGCAATGTCTGCTGGTCCTTGGTAGTGCTTTCCAGCACAGGTACCTCCTGCTTAGTAACTGTGTTCCAGTACCGTCAGCTGGTCCTCGGTACTGCCATTGGCTCTGTTCCTTCTGCTGCCCCTCCAAGTTCCAGCACAGTCAGCTGGTCCCCGGTAGTTCCATTGGCTCTTGTACCTTATGCTACCCATCTGGGTTCCAGTACCGTCAGCTGGTTCTCGGCAGTGCCTTTGGCCTAGGTGCCTCCATCTCGGTATCCGATTTCCAGCAACATCTGCTGGTCCTTGGTAGTGCTTTCTAGCACAGGTACCTCCTGCTTAGTAACCGTGTCCCAGTACCGTCAGCTGGTCCTCGGTAGTGCCATTGGCTCTTGTTCCTTCTACTACCCATCCGGGTTCCAAGACAGTCAGCTGGTTCTCGGCACTTACTCAGCCTTCTTGTACCTTCTGCTACATTTCCAAGTTGAAGATTTTTGAAATGGTTTGTGGTAATCACTTTGATCTCCTGACGACGACCTGAAGAACACCCCGAAGAAGACGACGACCCCAAAGACAACGACGACCATGAACATGACTAGCCTGAAGACCACCCCAAAGAAGACCAAAAAGATGACGCAGAAGAAGATGACCAAGAGGACAAAGAACATGAAGATAACCACCAAGATACAGAACATCAAGAGACAGAAGACCAATAAGCAGAAGAAAAAAAAGAAGATGAAAAAGCAGAAGTACATTAAGCGTAAGACTAAAAAACAGAGCAAAATATATGATCTAAATTATAAGCAGAAAAAGACTAAGCAGTCTATGGGGGTGAGTCTGTTCCTCCTCGTGGTGCCCCTGGAAAATGCCTGCTGCTGCAGGCCAAACTGAACGCAGACAAATCCTGTTGTAAATCTTTTGTGACAGGAAAAACGGAAGGTGTAATCTTCAAACTTTTATAGATCACAACTAGTGTTGAGCGATACTGCTCGATATCTAAAAATATTGGATCGGAATGTTATCGCCGATATCACTAAAATATCGGCGATACCCGATACCGATACCGGAAGTCCCATGTAAGTCTATGGGAACCAAATATCGACATTAAAAAAAAAACATTCTTGCCTTGTTGGTTAATTGTACATGAAGGAAAACAACAAAGAGTAATGTAGAATGTATTGGGGGAGGTTGAGGAGACAATAAAGGCATACATGTTTAACCCAATGCATTGGAATAGCATTAATATATATTTTTTTGGAAACACGTTTGGATTGACAAACAAATTGACAATGTTGTTAACCTTTTTTCTATTTTGGCAAATATGTATGTTTCACAACTTCCATGCTCTTCACCTTTTTAACTTTTGCCAGTGCCACACTTTCTCCTTCATAATCTTCAGCAGCATCATCTTTCTCATCAAATTATTCTTCATCTTCACCTTCTTAATCTTCTTCTTAAACTTCTTGCTATTCATGTTTTTGTTTACATTACTCATATTGTTATTATTAAACTATTAATCTTCTTCATATTCAAATTCTTCATCTTCTTCCTCTTCATCTTCTTCATCATATTCTTATTTGTGACAGAGATTCCTGTACTTGTAATCTGTAAAAGTATGAATTGTTCATCCTTCCGTTCTTGCTGTCACAAAAGATTTAAATTACAACAGTATTTGTCCGTGTTCAGTTTAGCCTGCAGCAGCAGGCATTTTCCAGGGGCACCACGAGGAGGAACGGACTCACCCCCATACACTGCTTAGTCTTCTTCTGCTTAGAATTTAGAGCATATATTTTGCTCTTCATTTTGGTCTTATACTTCATGTTCTTCTGCTTTTTGATCTTCTGCTTATTGTTCTTCTGTCTCTTGTTCTGTATCTTGTAGTTTGTCTTAACCTTCTTTGTCCTGTTGGTGATCTTCTTCTGGGTAATCTTTTATTTTTTCTTTGTGATGGTGTTCAGGCTGGTTGGCTTCATGCTCGTCGTCCTTGTTGTCGTCATCTTCTTCTGGGTGGTCTTTAAGGTCGTCTAATTTCCGAGAACCAGCTGACGTTACTGGAACCCGGACGGGTATCAGATGGAGCAAGAGACAATGGAAGTAACGAGGACCAGCTGACTGTGCTGGAACCCGGAGGGGCAGCAGAAGGAAAAGAGGCAATGTCACAACCGAGTACCAGCTGACGTTACTGTGACACGGTTACTAAGCAGGACGTACCTGTGCTCCAAAGCACTACCAAGGACCAGCAGACGTTGGTGGAACTCGGATACCGAGATGGAGGCACCTAGGCCAAAGGCACTGGGGAGAACCAGTTGACGGTACTGGACCCCGGACGGGTAGCAGAAGGAAAAGAGGCAATGTCACAACCGAGTACCAGCTGACGTTACTGTGACACGGTTACTAAGCAGGAGGTACCTGTGCTCCAAGCACTACCAAGGACCAGCAGACGTGGTGGAACTCGGATACGGAGATGGAGGCACCTAGGCCAAAGGCACTGGGAGAACCCGTTGACGGTACTGGACCCGACGGGTAGCAGAAGGAAAGAGGCAATGTCACAACCGAGTACCAGCTGACGTTACTGTGACACGGTTACTAAGCAGGAGGTACTGTGCTCCAAAGCACTACCAAGGACCAGCAGACGTTGTGGAACTGGATACGAGATGGAGGCACCTAGGCCAAAGGCACTGGGGAGAGCCAGTTGACGGTACTGGACCCCGGACGGGTAGCAGAACGCACCCATGAAAATGTAAGTTGACAGGACGCAAGCCGTCCGCAGTTACCGAATCACACAGTCCTACAGTGGGTGCTTGTCCTATTGTCACAATGGAAACAGCCTTTATTTACATATCCCACAGCACACATAGGAATCACCTAAACTGCAGGCACCATAGAGTCGGCTAACCCGAATGCAACACGACAGCACAACTTATTGGAGGATAATTGACGTTCACACTGCCAGGAAACAGCTGTCGTGCTGTAACCAGGCTGGCCAGGAGTCAGTACCCCTGCCAATTACTTACGAGCAACAAATGGCGGTGTTGTAGCCCAGGGAGTAGAGTTCAGGTGGTAGAAAGATGAACATAACAGGAGACATGGAAAACGTTGCCAAACAGTTATTTAATCTGAAAACGGACAGGCAAATTCAGGTGAGATCCATGCCTTGTTCATTTTCAGAAAAGTAAGCCGGTCTACATTCTCTGAGGATAGTCGCATGCGACGGTCTGTTACTACACCACCTGCAGCACTAAAGACGCGCTCAGATAATACACTGGCAGCAGGGCAAGCCAGCACCTCCAATGCATACTGGCTAAGCTCTGGCCATGTATCCAACTTAGAGACCCAAAATTTGAAAGGGGAAGAGGCATCTGGGAGTACACTTAGAGGGAAAGCCAAGTAGTCTGTCACCATCTTACGGAAACGTTTCTTCCTGGTGACTGGAGCCGTCTCGGATGGTGTAGACCTTGCTGGCGCTGTCACAAAACTTTGCCACATTTGTAACATACAGTTCTTGCCCTGTGCAGAGGCGCTGCTTCTGATCCCTCTTGTTGTAGAGGTGTCTACACTGCCTCGACGCACAGAGCTGCTTTGTAAAGCAGTAGCAGCAGCAGCAGCTCTCTCGGCTGGAATGTACAACAGTATGGATTGCACCAGTGTGTCTTGGTACTCCTGCATTTTACGGTCCCGGTTCACCGGTGTGATGAGGGTTTGTAAGTTGTCCCGGTAGCGAGGGTCTAGGAGGGTGTACACCCAATAATCTGACATGGTGAGAATGTGGACGATGCGGGGTCGTTTCTCAGGCACTGAAGCATGAAATCAACCATGTGCTGCAGACTCCCAACTGGCCAACAAAGGCTGTCCTCTGGAAGAGGCGTCATCTCTGCCTCCTCTGCATCACCCCACCCTCGCTCTACATACTGACTAGAGCGTTGTGTACCTCCCTCTGTAGGGATTTCTTCCTCCTCCATTGACTCCTCCTCCTCCTCATCCTCCTCACAAAGTGAGCCCTGCCCAGCCCTTTGTGAGGAACCACGTTGCGCTGACTGTCCTGAAGGTAATGGAATTTGTGACTCCTCATCCTCCACCTCTTCCAAAACCTCTTCCTTTAGTGCTTTCAGTGATTTCTGAAGCAGGCAGATAAGGGGGACAGTCATGCTGACTAGTGCATCATCTGCACTCGCCATCCGCGTTGAGACATCAAACGCACGCAAAACGTCGCAGATGTCCTTCATAGAGGCCCACTCAGTAGTGGTGAAGTGTGAACGGCGCAAATTGCGAGTTGATTGCGCCTGTTGCAGCTGATACTCCATTACTGCTGGCTGCTGCTCACACAACCGCTCCAACATATGTAACGTGGAATTCCACCTGGTGGGTACGTCACATATGATGCGATGTTCAGGAAGGCGAAATCTGACTTGCAGAGCTGCAATGCGCGATCTGGCCATGCTGGAACGTCGCAAGTGAGCGCACTCTAGGCGGACCTTGTGCAGCAGTGCATCAAGATCCGGATAGTCCCTCAAAAAACTCTGCACGACCAAGTTGAGCACATGTGCCAGACATGGTATGTGAGTGAGGTTGCCAAGGCACAGAGCTGCCACCAGATTTCGGCCATTGTCACACACTACCAAGCCTGGCTGGAGATTAGCTGACAAAAACCACACGTCGCTCTCCTGCTTGATGGCATCCCAGAGCTCCTGCGCTGTGTGGCTTCGATTCCCCATGGAAATTAATTTCAGGACGGCGTGTTGACGTTTGGCCATGGCTGTGCTCATATCGGTCGCAACAGGTAAGCGTTCACGGGTCCATGTGGAGGTATACCGTGACGGCTCGTGCAGCGATGATTCTGAGGAACTGGAGTAGGAGGAGGAATCAATGTGTACAGACTGGATTCCTGCAATCCTTGGAGTTGGCAGAACACGTACAGCGCCACTGGCAAGATCTGTACCCGGCTCCACAACATTGACCCAATGGGCAGTGAGGGAAAGGTATCGTCCCTGGCCATGGGTACTGGTCCACGCATCGGTGGTCAGGTGGACCCTGCTACTGACGGCGTTTAGTAGCGCATGTTTAATGTTTCCCTCGACATGTTTTTGCAGAGCAGGGACGGCTTGCCTGCTGAAATAAAATCGGCTTGGCACATTATATTGTGGGACTGCCAATGCCATTAAGTTCCTGAAACTGTCAGTCTCCACCAGCCTGAATGACAGCATTTCAAGGGACAGGAGTTTTGCAATGCCAGCATTCAGAGCCTGTGCTCGTGGATGGTTTGCCGAGTATGGCCGTCTTTTATCCCATGCCTGTGGTACCGATGGCTGTTTTGTGGTCTGGGAGTGTGACGATGACTGTGAACTTGCTGCTGTGGGTGGAATAACAGTTTGTCTATGGACAACAGTGACCGAGGTTCTTCCATGGAGATCCTGTGAGGAAGCCGAACCAGGTGTGTGTGAGCTGGAGGTAGAGGCTCCAACACGACCTGAAGATGTAGGTGCTGCTGTAGGTTGGCCTACATCTCCAGTGTGTCTTTGTAACTCAGCTACGTGCTTTGTCCGTACATGTTTCCACATATTTGTGGTATTCAGGTTACTGATATTTTTACCTCTTTTAACTTTTTGCTTACACAGCTTGCATTGAACATAGCAAATATCATCTACAAGTCTGTCAAAAAAGGACCACGCAGTGCAAGTCATGGGAGCGCCAATTTTGACATTTGTAAGAGAACTGCTCCCAACAGGTGCCAAACTGGAGGCTACAGGCAAGCGAGTCTGCAGCCTACCTCTCCCTCCTCTTTGTACCGTTGGGCCAATCTCTTCCTCAGAGCTGCTCCCACCACCTTCCTGTTGCTCACGCCATGTTGGGTCTCGGACTTCATCATCTCCACTACCCTCTTCCAACACCTGCTGCTGTTGGATGGTCTGGGCAGCACCATGCTCCACAAAACCTGGCACCTGAGTCTCATCATCATCATGAGATGCGTTCTGCGGTGTGCTGTCCATCGGCACTGGCTCACCCGCCTCTTCAGATTGAGAGAGACACAGCTGTTGCGCATCACTGCATACTCCCTCTTCTTCAAATTGCAGAATGCTGCTTGCCTGTGCCCGTGTTTGCGAGCCAACAGATTCTGAGAACAGAAGCAGAGACTCAGCTGGCTCCTGTACAGAACTCTCTGACTGCCTGGCCAATTTGACAGGCGGTGAACAGACAGATGGTTGCTCAACAGTGTTGTGTTCCTGAGAGGAGGTGGAAGGAATTGAAGTCGATGCATTGGCTGCCATCCAACCAACAACGGCTTCAATTTGTTCTTCTCGCAGCAGGGGGGCACGCCGAGCTCCTACCAAAGTGCGCATAAAGGAACGCTCACGGGGATAAATGGTGGATGCTGTGTCACTGAGGGCGGCAGCAGCCACAGAATCCCCACGTCCTCTCCCTGCTGAAACTCCACGGCCACGACCACGTGCCTTACTCACTGACTTCTTCATCTTGGTAGATTGATAAAGAAAGTCAGAAAAGTTATAAGGCCTAAGTGTGGTTATTACGCAGAGACTGAAGTGAACACTGAAACACAACTGTTCACAATCTGTGAAAGGCTACTCCTTTGTCTGCTTCTATAGTGTTTGCAACCAATGTATTGGATACGGATGGAAGCGCGTCACACTAATAGATTATATTTATTTTAAATGGAATGGAGCAGAACCAATTGGAGAGAAATGACAAGGATGAGGAACTGAGACACGCTCAGCAGAGTACAAGCAGCAGTGCTTGAACAAGTAACTGGAGCGTGATGTGCACTCAAAAAATAAAAAACACAGACTGAAGTGAACACTGAAACACAACTGTTCACAATCTGTGAAAGGCTACTCCTTTGTCTACTTCTATAGTGTTTGCAACCAATGTATTGGATACGGATGGAAGCGCGTCACACTAATAGATTATATTTATTTTAAATGGAATGGAGCAGAACCAATTGGAGAGAAATGACAAGGATGAGGAACTGAGACACGCTCAGCAGAGTACAAGCAGCAGTGCTTGAACAAGTAACTGGAGCGTGATGTGCACTCAAAAAATAAAAAACACAGACTGAAGTGAACACTGAAACAGAACTGTTCACAATCTGTGAAAGGCTACTCCTTTGTCTACTTCTATAGTGTTTGCAACCAATGTATTGGATACGGATGGAAGCGCGTCACACTAATAGATTATATTTATTTTAAATGGAATGGAGCAGAAACAATTGGAGAGAAATGACAAGGAATGAGGAACTGAGACACGCTCAGCAGAGTACAAGCAGCAGTGCTTGAACAAGTAACTGGAGCGTGATGTGCACTCAAAAAATAAAAAACACAGACTGAAGTGAACACTGAAACACAACTGTTCACAATCTGTGAAGGCTACTCCTTTGTCTACTTCTATAGTGTTTGCAACCAATGTATTGGATACGGATGGAAGCGCGTCACACTAATAGATTATATTTATTTTAAATGGAATGGAGCAGAACCAATTGGAGAGAAATGACAAGGATGAGGAACTGAGACACGCTCAGCAGAGTACAAGCAGCAGTGCTTGAACAAGTAACTGGAGCGTGATGTGCACTCAAAAAATAAAAAACACAGACTGAAGTGAACACTGAAACACAACTGTTCACAATCTGTGAAAGGCTACTCCTTTGTCTACTTCTATAGTGTTTGCAACCAATGTATTGGATACGGATGGAAGCGCGTCACACTAATAGTTAAATTGCATGGAGCAGCAAGAATTACACTGAAGAAAAAAAAAAAGAGTCTGTGAGTGACACGTGCAGATGCCTACAGACAGCGTTGCATGCAGAGCAAACTGCAGCGTCACCTGCACTCACACACACCTTGCAGAGCTGTTAAAACAACACTGCAGGCAAAAGGAAGCTTTACACAGCGGTTGGTGCTAGCCTGCCTAAAGCACAGTACACTATATCGCAATCTCTAACTGTCCCTCAGAGTCAGCACAGCAGCGTTCTGTCCCTTACTGAATTCACAGCACAGTGACGCTAAAATGGCGGCGGCGCCTTTTATAGTGCATTCTGACATCATTTCAGCATCCAATCACAGCCATGCCATTAGTTAACATGACCGCAGCAGTACAGGATGTGCCCACACTTCTTAGGATTCCTCATTGGCTGACTAAAATCACATTGCCTCTCAAAGAATTATGGGAACTTCCGATTCCGGTATACGATATATGGAAAATATCGGAACTAAGTATCGAAAGTCCGATACAGCTAATATCGGCCGATACCCGATACTTGCGGTATCGTATCGCTCAACACTAATCACAACTACAGGAATGCCTGTCACAAATAAGAATATGATGAAGAAGATAAATAGGAAGAAGATGAAGAAGTAGAATATGAAGAAGAATAATAGTTGAATAAGAAGAATATGAAGATTGTAAAAAAAATAATAATAGGAAGAAGTTGAAGAAGAAGATAAATAAAGTGAAGAAGAAGTTGATGAAAAAGATGCTGCTGCTGAGGATCATGAAGGAGAAAGTGTGGGAGAAGTAAAAAAGAAGGTGAAGAGCATGGAAGCAGTGAAACATACATATGTGCCAAAATATAAAAAAGGTTAACAACATAGTCAATTTCTTTGTAACTCCGAACGTCTTAAAAAAATAATTTATTCCTGCTATTCCATTTGATTGGGCTAAACCTTTATGCCTTTAATGTCTCCTCCACCTCCCCCAATACATTCTACATTATTCTTAGTTGTTTTCCTTCATGTACAATTAACCTACAAGGAAAGAAAGGGTTTATTTTAATTCCGATATTTCTGGCCCATTGACTTGCATTGGTTTCCGGTATCTGAATCGGCGATATCCGATACTTTTTGAGTATCGGTCCGATCCAATCCGATCCGATATTTCCCAATATCGGAAAGGATCGCTCAACAGTACTTCAGAGCGCAAGGCTGCACCTGCATATCACTGGTTACCATAGACTTGGCTGGAGAGC
The DNA here is from genome assembly GCA_033576555.1 of Oophaga sylvatica. Taxonomy (NCBI): domain Eukaryota; kingdom Metazoa; phylum Chordata; class Amphibia; order Anura; family Dendrobatidae; genus Oophaga; species Oophaga sylvatica. The sequence continues at coordinate 40,945 of JARQOD010004661.1, forward strand.
TGGCAGTAACCAAACATATGCCACGAGCCTGAACAAGATGCTGAGACCGACGTCTGTACTGAGCCGCACTCGCAGAGACCGGACCTGAATGGGGGACCACAGGACCAGATTATGCTTGGGATCTATCCCGCACAGCAGGAGAATCCTGATGCCTAACACATACTGTCCTAAAACTGTCAGAAATAATAGCTAGAGGGCTGCATAATGAGATCTAATTTTATGTTTTGTAATGTTAAAACAGTATGAGTGAATTTAAATTCAATTTGCAACAAATACTTTTGCATCAGTCTCAATGTTAGAAAGCTTTTTATTGCTGAAACAATACACATGGGGACAAGAAGGGACAGAGGACCCAACTAACGATAAGCGCTTACACTTTACAGTAGAGAGGATCCTGCTGACCATAAGAGCTAACACTACAGGAAGGAGAGAGAGAAGCTCCTGCTGATTATCAGAGCTTACAATCTGCATTAAAATGAGAGAGATGACCCCACTGACTATAAGAGCTTAGAATCTAAAGGCAAGAGAAAAAGAGGACCCTCCAAACCACAAGAGCTTACACTCTATGTGAAAGACTTACCTAATGACTCCAGAAATAGAAAAAGACTCTGCCATACAAACTATGCTCAACTGGGAACCGCTAATCTGTTATAGCACAGTAACTGACCACCACTGTACAAGGTATGATACTTGATGTTATAGCTGCAGGACAATATGGGGAAGCCCATGCAGCAACGTAAAATGATATGCTTCAGTAGTGTGAAAAAAAAGTGTTGAGCAGTATTTTTTTGCAAACCGGGGATCGAATCTTAGCACTGAACACCATATACTTCTGGGCTTATTACACAAATACATATCACCTGATCTGCTTTATTCAATAAGTATTCAGGTTTATACAGCTTGAAGTTGGAAACTATGCATAAAAATTATAATAAAGATAAAATACTGGTTTGTGCTTTGGACATGTTGGCTCAGCAGTTAGCACTGTTGCATTAGGCTATGTGCACACGTTCAGGATTTTTTGCGTTTTTTGCGGCGGTTTTACGCTGCAAAAATGCTGAAAAAACGCATGCATTAGGCATTATATTATTAGAATGCATTACGCAAATTTTGTGCACATGCTGCGAACACAGCATGTTCAATATTTTTCCGGAATAGCGGCGATTCCACCGCCATAGGAATGCATTGAAACGCTTACTTTCCCAATGTGGCTATGCCCACCATGTGCAAAGTGAGCGGTTCATGTGCGGATGGTACCCAGGGTTTGGAGGAGAGGAGACTCTCCTCAAGGCCCTGGGTACCATATCACTGTTAAAACAGTAATTAAAATAAAAAATAGTTATATTCTCATCTTCTGGCGGCCCCCGCAGCTTTCCCGCTCCTCAGCGACGATCCGGCAACTTCCGTTCCCAGGGATGCCTTGCGACAATGACCACAGATGAAGTAGCAGTCTCGCGTGATGCTACGTCATATCGTTAGGCATCACTGGGAACGGGAGTTGCCGGGAGCATCGCGAGGACCAGGAAGGCTGCGGGGGCATAGGCAGCATCAATAGTAAAAAGTTGGTCACATTAGTCAAACACTATGTTTGCCTAGTGTGACCAACCTGTCAATCAGTTTTCCAAGCGATGCTACAGATCGCTTGGAAAACGCTAGCATTCTGCAAGCTAATTACGCTTGCAAAACAATAGTTTTTAGCAGGAATACTCGTACCAATAAAATGCGTATTTCCCGCGGCAGGGAGGTGCGGGATTGCCACGGAAACTTCCGTGGCAATCCCGAACGTGTGCACATAGCCTCAAAGCACTGGGGTCCTGGGTTCAAGTCACACTTACGACAACATCGGCAAGGAATTTGTATGTTTTCTCCATGTTTTTCTGGGTTTTCTCCGGTTTTTCGGGTGTCCTCCCACGCTTCACCTCACACTTCAAAGACATACCAATTGGAACTAATGTCTGTAAAGTTCTATGGAATATGATAGTTCTATATAAGCAAAGCATTATAAATAAATGAAAAAAATAAATTTCCTTCATTGTGGTGAATATGGGGGTTATTATTATTATTTATTTATCTATATAGCACCATTGATTCCATGGTGCTGTACATGAGAAGGGGTTACATACAAATTACAGATATCACTTACAGCAGGGTTCCCCAACTCCAGTCCTCAAGGCCCACCAACAGGTCATATTTTCAGGATTTACTTAGTATTGCCCAGGTGATAATTGCATCACCTGTGCAATACAAAGGAAATCCTGAAAACATGACCTGTTGGTAAGCCTTGAGTACTGGAGTTGGTGAACCCTGACTTACACTAAGCAAACTAACAATGACAGACTGATACAGAGGGGAGAGGACCCTGCCATTGTGGGCTTATATTCTACAGGATGGTGGGGAAAGAGACAGTAGGTTGGGGGTTGCAGCAGCTCCAGTGTTGGTGAGGCGGCAGCTCCGGTAGTGGTGAGGAGGCAGCTGGGTCATTGCAGGCTGTAGGCTTTCTTGAAGAGGTGGGTTTTCCATCTGAAGGATCAGAATGTGGTTGAAAGTCGGATGTGTTGGGGCACAAAATTCTAGAGGATGGGGGATATGCTGGAGAAGTCTTCGAGGCGATTAGGTGAGGAGCGAATAAGTGTGGAGAGAAGGAGGTCTTGGGAGGACCAGAGATTACGTGAGGGAAGAAATCAGGAGATTAGTTCAGAGATATATGGAGGAGACAGGCCATGGATGGCTTTGTATGTCAGTATTAGTAATTTGAACTGGATACACTGAGGGAATGGAAGCCTGTTGTGAATGGTTTGAGATGAGTTCTGAGCAGAGGCTTCCTCTGGTGGTTACAAGCGGTACTGGTCTGTCCAGTGAAGATTGTGAGGATTGGGAATCAGGTGTTACTGACTGGTCTTATATAAGGGAGTCACCTTCCCATCAGGGTTGCCGGTGATCAATTGTTCTGGTCTCAATCCTTGAATCCTGTTTCCCTTGTAGCCTGCTGTGTCGTGTCTGCATCTCCTGCTATCAGATAAGACATTTTCTTCTTTTTGTTATTGTGCTAGATTTTTGCATTTTGTCCTGCACTTCTGTGGGGGCCTTCAGGGTCCCCTCTGGGGGCTTTTGCCCTCTCAGTTCAGTTCAGCCACTGATGTTTGTACTTTTGCTTTTTACAATTTTTTCAGTGGCTGCTGTTTTGATTTTGTTACACCAGAGAACTAATTTAGGTGGTAGAGGTCGTGTGATCTCAGGTGTTTTTGAAATTAGTAGAGTTGGTGCTTTTCAGGGTTTTCTGGGATTGCAGTAAGTGCCCTTCCTATCCTTTTCTATTTAGTTAGTTTGGGCCCCAGCGTTTGCTCATACTATTTTCTTTCTGTGTCAGTATTTCTTCTTGTCTAACCGCCATTACATGTTTGGGGGCTTTCTATTATCTTTGGGGTTCTGCTCCGGGGCAGATAGCTTTCCTATTTCTATCTTTAGGTGTAATTAGTTTCTCAGGCTGTGACGAGGCGTCTAGGACCAACGTAGGAACGCTCCATGGCTGCCTCTAGTTGTGGTGGTTAGTCAGGGTACTGCAATCTCATAGATTCCAACTGCTCTGGTGTATTGCCTTTTTACCTGCACTCCTCAGCTACCAAATCATAACAGTATCACCGGCCTAAAATTTAATATTGTATGGTACTCACAGAAGGGAAAAATATTGTGAAAGAAAAAAAAAAGGTTGTCAGAGTTGTCAGAGATATTTTTCTGTTTGTTGCATTTTTTTTTTTTTCCCTCTGTATCTCTGGGTGCTGGGGAGGATCTTTTCTCCCAATGGAGTTTGCACAGTTGTCTGGCCGTGTGGATCAGCTTGCCACTGAGGTTCAGAGTATTGCTGCATATCTTGCTAGGTTGCCTGTTGTGGAACCTAGGATCCCCATGCCAGATTTGTTTTTAGGGGATCGAGCTAAGTTTCAGAATTTCAAAAATAATTGTAAATTGTTTTTTGCCTTAAAATCTAAGTCCTCAGGGAACGCAGCGCAGCAGGTTCAAATTGTCATCTCTCTCCTGCACGGCGATCCTCAGGATTGGGCTTTTTCCCTGACACCTGGGGATCCTGTTTTGAGTGATGTTGATGCATTTTTTCAGGCTTTGGGGTTATTGTACGATGAGCCTAATGTCACTGATCAAGCTGAAAAAGCCTTGTTGGCATTAAATCAGGGGCTTGATGACGCTGAGTTATACTGTCAGAGATTCCGTAGGTGGGCAGTCCTGACCAAGTGGAATGACGACGCTTTGGCGGCCCTTTTCCGGAAGGGTCTGTCAGATAATGAAAAGGATGTTATGGTGGGATTCCCTGTCCCCTCTGGTCTCAATGATTCTATGTCATTAGCGATTCAAATTGACAGACGTTTGTGTGAGCGGAGAAGTATGCGTGGAATAGTGTTGCCTTGTGAACCTGCTTCTGAATCCATGCAGTGTGATAGAGTGGTGTCTGGGGCACAGCGTCATGAGTTTCGAAAGCGCAATGGGTTATGTTTCTACTGTGGTGATGCCTCTCATGCTATTTCAGTCTGCCCTAAGCGGGGAAGACGTTTTGCACGCTCAGTTGTCTTGGGTAATGTTCAGACTAAGTTTTTATTAACTGTCACTCTGATATGCTCTCTGTCCTCATTTTCTGCTCAGGCTTTCGTTGATTCTGGAGCAGCTATTAACCTGATGGATTATGATTTTGATAAACGTTGTGGGTTTCCCTTGATACCCCTACAGAAGTCTATTCCCCTACTGGGGATCGATTCTACCCCTTTGGCTGAGAATAAACCTCAGTTCTCTACTCAGGTGATAATGAGGGTTGAACCTGATCACCAGGAGTGCTGCAAATTTTTGGTTCTGTATAATCTGCATGATATTATCGTACTGGGTTTCCCTTGGTTACAGTCTCATAATCCTGTTTTGGATTGGAAATCTGTGTCTGTAACCAGTTGGGGCTGCCAATGTGTTAATACCAACACTCCTGTTTTTTTCTGCCTCCCCCCAGGCTCAGGATGTTCCTGACTTTTTGATTGATTTTTCTGATGTATTTAGCGAAAGTAAATCTGCATCCTTACCTCCCCATAGGAGCTATGACTGCGCTATTGAATTAGTGCCGGGTAGTAAATTCCCTAAAGGTTGCCTTTTTAACTTGTCTGTACCTGAACATGACGCTATGCGGTCTTATATCAAGGAATCATTGGAGAAGGGTCATATCAGACCATCCTCTTCACCCTTAGGTGCCGGTTTTTTTCTTGTGGCCAAAAAGGATGGTTCATTAAGGCCGTGTATTGATTATGTCTTTTGAACAATATTACTGTGAAATATCAATATCCGTTACCCTTGATTTCTGACCTATTTTCCAGGGTGAAAAACGCTACTTGGTTTACCAAGCTTGACCTCAGGGGGCGTATAACCTTATTCGCATTAAGCACGGGGATGAATGGAAGACGGCATTCAATACCCCTGAAGGGCATTTTGAGTACCTAGTGATGCCCTTTGGGCTCACTAATGCTCCTTCCGTCTTCCAGTCCTTCATGAATGACATTTTCAGGGATTTTGTGGACAAATTTCTGATTGTTTATTTGGATGATATCTTGATTTTTTCTAATGACTGGGACTCTCATGTGAAACATGTTCGAACTTATTCCAGATTTTGAGAGAGAATGCTCTGTATGTGAAGGGATCAAAGTGTCTTTTTGGCGTACAGAGGACCTCATTTCTGGGATTCATTTTGTCCCCATCTGTTATTGAAATGGACCCGGTCAAGGTCCAGGCCATCTGTGATTGGGTCCAACCTACTTCATTAAAGGCTCTTCAAAGATTTTTTGGTTTTGCCAATTTTTATCGTAAATTTATTGGTAATTTCTCGGTTATTGTTAAACCATTAACTGATTTGACCAAAAAGGGTTCTGATGTGGTGAATTGGCCTCCTGAGGCAGTCTCTGCATTTCAGGAACTTAAGCAAAGATTCACTTCTGCTCCTGTTCTACGGCAGCCTGATGTTTCTCTGCCATTTCAGGTGGAGGTTGATGCCTCTGAAATTGGGGCAGGTGCCGTTTTGTCCCAAAAAGATCCAGAGACCTCTAAAAGTAACCCTTGTGCCTTTTTCTCTCGAAAATTTTCTCCTACTGAACGTAATTATGACGTGGGTAATCGGGAGTTATTGGCCATGAAGTGGGCTTTTGAAGAGTGGAGACATTGGCTGGAGGGAGCCAAACATCAGGTGGTGGTCCTTACGGACCATAAGAATCTGGTCTATCTGGAATCTGCCAAGCGACTCAATCCTAGACAGGCCAGGTGGGCCTTGTTTTTCACACGTTTTAATTTTGTGGTTTCCTTTCTTCCTGGCACTAAGAATGTTAAGGCGGATGCCCTCTCGAGGAGTTTCCTTGCGGACTCTCCTGAGTTATCTGATCCTTCTGTTATTTGAAAGAGGGTGTAGTTCTTTCCGCCATCTCGCCCAATTTGAGACTTGCTCTGGAGGGGTGTCAGGAGGATAGGCCCGAGTGCTGTCCTGTTGGAAAATTGTTTGTCCCGGACCAGTGGAAAAAGAGTGTGATGTCTGAGATTCATTGTTCCGCATTGGCTGGGCATCCCGGAATTTTTGGTACCAGAGACTTGGTTAGTCGGTCCTTTTGGTGGCCTACCTTGTCTCGTGATGTCAGGGAATTTGTGCAGTCCTGCGGGACTTGCTCTCGCTCCAAGCCTTGCTCTCGCTCTAGTGGTTTGTTGATGCCATTGCCTGTGCCCAAGAGACCATGGACCCATATCTCTATGGATTTCATTTCCGACCTTCCTGTTTCTCAGAGAATGACCACCATCTGGGTAATTTGTGATAGGTTTTCCAAAATGATACATCTTGTGCCATTACCTAAGTTGCCTTCCTCCTCTGAATTGGTGCCGTTGTTCCTTCAGCACGTGGTTCGTTTACACGGCATTCCTGAGAACATTGTGTCTGACAGAGGAGTCCAGTTTGTTTCCAGATTTTGGAGGACTTTTTGTTCTAAACTGGGTGTTCAATTGTCTTTCTCCTCGGCATTTCATCCTCAGACCAATGGTCAAACTGAGAGAACAAACCAGACATTGGAGACTTATCTAAGATGCTTTGTGTCTGCTGATCAGGATGACTGGGTCTCTTTTTTGCCTTTGGCTGAGTTTGCTCTTAATAATAGGGCTAGCTCTGCCACTTTGATGTCTCCGTTTTTCTGTAATTCTGGGTTTCACCCTCGATTTTCTTCAGGACAGACGGAGGCTTCTGTCTGTCCAGGTGTTGACTCTGTTGTGGAGCGTATGCAGCAGATTTGGGACCAGGTAGTGGAGAGGTTGTCCCTCTCTCAGGAGAAGGCCCAGCGGTTTGCTAACTGGCATAGGACTGATGGTCCTCGGTTTAAAGTAGGGGACTTGGTCTGGTTGTCCTCAAAAAATATTCCTATGAGAGTAGCATCTCCTAAATTTAGGCCTAGGTTCATTGGACCTTATAAGATCATGGAGATTATTAATCCTGTTTCTTTTCGTTTGCTTCTTCCAGGGACATTTAAGATCCATAACGTGTTCCACAAGTAATTGTTGAAGAGGTTTGTTGAGCCAGTGGTTCCTGCTGCTGTGCCTCCTGACCCTGTTTTGGTTGAGGGCAATCTGGAGTATGTGGTTGAGAAAATATTAGATTCTCGTTTTTCTAGACGGAAACTCCAGTATTTGGTTAAATGGAGAGGTTATGGTCAGGAAGACAATTCTTGGGTGTTTGCTTCGGACATCCATGCTAGGAGACTTATCCGTGCGTATCACAGAACTCATCCTGACCGACCTGGTTGCTCAAATGAGGGTTCGGTGACCCCTCCTCAAGGGGGGGGTACTGTTGTGAATGGGTTTGAGATGAGTTCTGAGCAGAGGCTTCCTCTGGTGGTTACAAGCGGTGCTGGTCTGTCCAGTGAAGATTGTGAGGATTGGGAATCAGGTGTTACTGACTGGTCTTATATAAGGGAGTCACCTTCCCATCAGGGTTGCTGGTGATCAATTGTTCTGGTCTCAATCCTTGAATCCTGTTTCCCTTGTAGCCTGCTGTGTCGTGTCTGCATCTCCTGCTGTCAGATAAACATTTTCTTCTTTTGTTTTTGTGCTAGATTTTTGCATTTTGTCCTGCACTTCTGTGGGGGCCTTCAGGGTCCCCTCTGGGGGCTTTTGCCCTCTCAGTTCAGTTCAGCCACTGATGTTTGTACTTTTGCTTTTTACAGTTTTTTCAGTGGCTGCTGTTTTGATTTTGTTACACCAGAGAACTAATTTAGGTGGTAGAGGTCGTGTGATCTCAGGTGATTTTGAAATTAGTAGAGTTGGTGCTTTTCAGGGTTTTCTGGGATTGCAGTACGTGCCCTTCCTATCCTTTTCTATTTAGTTAGTTTGGGCCCCAGCGTTTGCTCATACTATTTTCTTTCTGTGTCAGTATTTCTTCTTGTCTAACCGCCATTACATGTTTGGGGGCTTTCTATTATCTTTGGGGTTCTGCTCCGGGGCAGATAGCTTTCCTATTTCTATCTTTAGGTGTAATTAGTTTCTCAGGCTGTGACGAGGCGTCTAGGACCAACGTAGGAACGCTCCACGGCTGCCTCTAGTTGTGGTGGTTAGTCAGGGTACTGCAATCTCATAGATTCCAACTGCTCTGGTGTATTGCCTTTTTACCTGCACTCCTCAGCTACCAAATCATAACAGAAGCCAGTGAAGATATTTGCATAGGGGAGAAGCGGAGGAGTAGCGAGAGAGATGAATTAGTTGGGCAGCAGAGTTAAGGATGGACTGGAGAGGTGCGAGAGTGTTAGCAGTAACTCCACAGAAAAGGATGTTGCAGTAGTCGAGGCGTGAAATGATGAGGGCATGCACAAACATTTTAGTAGATTGAGGGAAGGACGGATTCTGGACATATTTTTGAGCTGGAGGGGACAGGAAGTGGAAAGAGCTTGGTTGTGCGGTTTGAAGGACAGGGCAGAGTCAAGGGTTACTCCGAGGCAGCGGACTTCTGGTACGGGAAAAGCGTGATGTCATTTATTGTAATAGATAGGTCAGGTAAGGAAGATCTGTGATATGGAGGAAAGATGATGAGTTCAAATTTGTCCACATTGAGATTGAGGAAGGGAGATGAGAAAGAGGATTTGGCTGATAGACATGCCAGGATTCTGGACAGCAGAGAGGTGACGTCTGTGCCAAAGAGGTAGATATGAGTGTCATCAGCATAAAGGTAGTACTGGAATCCATGGGAATTTATGAGTTGTCCCAGGCCAAGTGTATAGATTGAGAAGAGTAGGGGTCCTAGAACAGAGCCTTGGAGGGCTCCAAAATAGAGGGTGGATGAGGAGGTAATGTGGGAATGGGAGATGCTAAATGTGCGGTTTGATAGGTATGAGGAGATCCAGGATATGGCGAGGTCTTTGATGCCAAAGGAAGAGAGGATCTGTAGTAGGAGGCAGTGTTGAACTTTATCGAAAGCAGAGGAAAGGCCTAGAAGGAGAAGTATAGAGTATTATCCGTTAGTTTTGGCTGTAAGTAGGTCGTTAGAAATTTTGGTCAGTGCAGTCTCAGTGGAATGATGGGGACGGAAACCAGATTGTAGATTGTCAAAGAGCAAGTTAGATGAGAGGTGGGAGGAAAGTTGAGCATGGATGTGCTCCTCCTGGAATTTGGAAGAGAATGGGAGCAGCGATATGGTTAATCATAGTTTATGATTGGTATATTTCCATGAAAATTTCTTTATTTGAAAATTAAAGTTGATAAAGTTAATAAAAGAAACATTGAAAAATCTTATGTGTTTAACATCTTTATCTCGAAGCCTTCCTGATGAAGCCAAATTTTACAATTCTTACCAGTATCACTTTATTAGGTAAAACTCTTGGAAGGTTCAATTTATCCCAGTGATTGGAAGTTTGTTTTTTCGGGACATATACTTCATAGTAGTAGTAAATTTTGTTCAATATTTTTTTGTTTTTATTTTGTGAAAATATAAAAATTTTGAAAAAAATTATGAAAATTTTGAAATTTTTAAACTTTTAATTTTATGAATTTAACCCCTTAATGACAAGAGGTATTTTAGATTTTGCATTTTCATTTTTTGCTCCCCTTCTTCCCAGAGCCATAACTTTTTTATTTTTTTGCTCAAAATGGCCACTTTTGAACAACACCATTAGTTTTAACATATCGTGTACAGGAAAATTTGAAAAAAATTCCAAGTGCTGTGAAATTGCCAAAAAAGTGAAATCCCACAGTTGTTTTGTGATTTTACCATGTTCACTAAATGCTAAAACTGACCAGCAATTATGAATCTCCAGATCATTTTGAGTTCACAGATACCAAACATGTCTAGATTCTTTTTTATTTAAGTGGTGAAAAAAATTCCAAAGTTTGTTAAAATAAATAAATAAATTGCGCCATTTTCCGATACCCGTGGCATCTCCATTTTTCATGATTTTGGGTTGTGTGAGGGCTTATTTTTTGCGTATCGAGCTGACGTTTTTAATTATAGCATTTTGGTGCTGGATACAATCTTTTGATCGCCCGTTATTGCATTTTAATGCAATGTTGTGGTGACCAAAAAAACATAATTCTGGCATTTTGACTTTTTTTCCTCATTACGCCGTTTAATGATCAGGTTAATTCTTTTTTATATTGATAGATCAGGCGATTCTGAATGCGGCCATACCAAATATGTGTATGTTTGTTTTTTTATTGCTTTATTTTAATGGGGCGAAAGTGGGGTGATTTAAAGTTTTATTTTTTTATTTTTTAAATATTTTCAAAAACATTTTTTTTTTTGCTTTTTGCATGCTTCAATAGAAGCTGCACTTGTCCGATCAGCTCTGCAAACATACAAGTACCGGGCGGCGCTCATAGTAATCCGGCAGTGACAACCATAGAGGTCTGCTGGAGACCTCTGGTTGTCATGCCAACCCATCAGTGATTCGTGATCACGAGACGAGGTCACTAATGGTCAAAATTTCCAATGCGCTTGCCAGAAGCACGAGTAAAATTTTGCTGTTAGATGTTGACAGTGGCATTTAACTAGTTAACAGCTGCGGGTGTTCAAAACAGCTGACATATGCCGGGAAAGATGTGGGCTTAGCGCCGAAGCCCATATCAAAGGGAGGGAGTTCGACATTGGCATACTATTACGGCAGATGTTGGAAATGGGTTAAGATAGTTTTATCACCCAAAACAGTTAATAAGTAACATTTACCATATGTCTACTTTACATCAGCATAATTTTGTAAACATAATTCTTTTTTGTTTGGAAGTTAGAAGGGTTAAAAGTTTATCAGCAATTTCTCATTTTTACAAAGTTTACAAAATCAATTTTCTTAGGGACCACATCACATTTGAAGTACTTCAAGGGGCCTATGTGACAGAAAATATCCAAAAGTGAAACCAATTTAAAAACTGCACCCCATAAAGTGCGATATTCAAGAAGCTTATAAAGCCTCCAGGTGCTTCACAAAAATTAAAGCAATATGGAAGAAAAAAATGAAAATTTTACTTCCTCACACAAAAATGTTGCTTTAGCCCCAAATTTTGCATTTTCACAAGGGTTCGGAAAGGAAGGAGCACAATTTGGCTTTTGGAGCTCAAAATTGACTGTAATTTATAAGAAAAGCCATTTGCAGTGCCCCCAATGTGCCTTAACAGTGGAAACCCACCACAAATGACCCATTTTTTAACTCGACCCCTATGGAATTTTATTTAGACTATCTGAGCCCTTGAACCCCGGGTGCTTCCCAAATTTTTAATGTTTGGCCGTGAAATGAAAAATCGAATTTAACCACAAAAAAAATTGCCTTTCCCCAAAATTTTTCATTTTCACAAGGGTGACAGAAAAATGAACCCCAAAATATGTTGTGCAATTTCCGTGAGTAATTGAAAACCCCATTTGGTGGGAAAACTACTGTTTGGGGGAACGGCATCGCTTGGAAGGGGAAGAGCCAAATTTTACTTTAGGGAAATAAAAAAGGGCGGAATCGATACTGACACCCTGTTGGTTTTTTATGCCTCTGGGCGCCAAAGAAGTGGGAAACCCCAACAATTGACCCCCTTTTTTTAAACTATACCCCAAATAGTGTAGTAGATGTGTGGTACACCTTTAACTTTCAGGGCTTTACAGAATTTTATAAAATTTGAGCCATAAAATAAAAAAAAAAAAACATAAAATCCCAAACGCGCAGGTTTTGTGGGGGATGGTTTTCGCCTTGACTTCTGTGACATTTATTTTTTTTAACTTTTCAAACATGGATTTAAAAAAAAGACAAAATTTGATT
>JARQOD010004662.1:0-52913 GCA_033576555.1 Oophaga sylvatica
ACCACAGCATTTATGCTTGGTGTGGAATTTCTGACAACATTCCTAGAAGACCAGAAAACTATAGACTAAATGACCACAACATTTACACTAGAATGTGGACTGACTGACCACTTTTACAATGGACTGTGGACTGGCCTGCAAAAACTTTTACACTAGTTTATGGACTGACTGACCATAGCATTTAAACTAGGTGTGGACTGCTTGACCACATTTGCAGTAAAGATTTGACTGCCTGACTATAACATTTACACAAGTCTAAGGACTGACTGACCACAGCATTTATGCTAAGTGAGGAATTTCTCACCACATTTCCAGTATACCAGAAGACTATTGACTGAATGACCACAACATTTACGCCAGAATGTGGACTGACTGACCTCTTTTACAATGGACTGTGGAGTGTTGGACAAAAACTTTTACACTAGTTTATGGACTGAATGACCATAGCATTTAAACTAGGTGTGTACTGCCTTACCACATTTCCAGTAAAGTTTTGACTGCCATACTATAACATTTACACTAGTTTAAAGACTGGCTGACGACAGCATTTATGCTAGGTGTGGACTGTCTGACCACATTTCATGTAAACTGTAGTCTAACTATTATTATTATTATTATAGATTTTTATAGCGCCATTTATTCCATGGCGCTTTACATGTGAAGAGGGGCAGATATAGACAAGTACAGTAAACATGAGCAATACAAGGCACACACAAGTACAGAAGGAGAGAGGACCCTGCCCGCAAGGGCTCACAATCTACAGGGATGAGTGAGGATACACTAGGAGAGGATAGAGCTGGTCGTGCGGTGGTTCAGTAGACTGATGATCACTGCAGGTTGTAGGCTTGTCGGAAGAGGTGGGTCTTCAGGTTCTTTTTGAAGGTTTCCATGGTAGACGCGAGTCTGATGTGTTGGGGTAGAGAGTTCCAGAGTATGGGAGAGTCACGGGAAAAGCTTTGTATGCGGTTGTGGGAAGAAGAGATAAGAGGGGAGTAGAGGAGGAGATCTTGAGAGGATCGAAGGTTGCGTGTGGGTATGTACCGGGAGACCATGTCACAGATGTATGGGGAGACAGTTTGTGGATGGCTTTGTAGGTCGTGGTTAGGGTTTTGAACTGGAGCCTCTGGATGATAGGAAGCCAATGAAAAGCTTGGCAGAGAGGAGAGGCTGGGGAATAACGGGGAGACAGGTGTATTAGTCGGGCAGCAGAGTGCAGGATGGATTGGAGTGGTGCCAGAGTATTAGAGGGAAGGCCAGAGAGTAGGAGGTTGCAGTAGTCGAGGCGGGAGATGATGAGGGCATGCACTAGTGTTTTTGTAGTTTCATGGTCAAGGAATGCACGGATCCGGGAAATATTTTTGAGTTTGAGACGGCAGGAGGAGGCAAGGGTTTGGACATGTGGCTTGAAAGAGAGGGCAGAGTCGAGGATCACTCCGAGGCACCGAGCGTGCGGGACTGGGGAAAGTGAACAGCCATTGACGTTGATGGACAGGTCTGGTGGGGGGTTAGAGTGAGATGGGGGAAAGATGATGAATTCTGTTTTGTCCATGTTCAGTTTTAGAAAGCGAGCAGAGAAGAAAGCAGAAATAGCAGAGAGACATTGTGGGATTTTGGTCAGTAAGGAGGTGAGGTCAGGTCCAGATAGGTAGATCTGCGTGTCGTCGGCGTAGAGATGATACTGCAAACCATGGGATTCTATGAGCTGTCCCAGGCCGAGGGTGTAGATGGAGAAGAGTAGGGGTCCTAGAACTGAGCCTTGGGGAACACCGACAGACAGGGGGCGAGGTGAGGAGGTGGTGTGGGAGAGGGAGACACTGAATGTTCGGTCTGTTAGATATGATGAGATCCAGGATAGGGCCAAGCCTGTGATGCCAAGAGATGAGAGAATCTGTAACAGGAGGGAATTGTCCACAGTGTAGAAGGCAGAAGACAGGTCCAGGAGAAGGAGGACAGAGTAGTGACGCTTGCTCTTGGCGGTTAGTAGGTCGTTGGTGACTTTAGTTAGGGCAGTTTCAGTTGAGTGATGCAGTCGGAAGCCTACTTGTAAGCGGTCAAAGAGGGAGCAGGAGGAGAGGTGGGAGGACAGTTCAAGATGGACATGCTGTTCCAGTAGTTTTGAGGCATAAGGGAGAAGAGATATCGGGCGATAACTAGACAACTATAACATTTACAGAAGACTGTAGAATGACTGAACATAACATATACAGTAAACTATCGAATAACTGACTACAGCTTTCACACTAAACTGGCCACAGTCCTTATACCTGAGATAAGTAATTTTAGCCCTAGTGTGTTATATATTTCTTTGTGTGTAGCATGTAGTAGGAACATATTATGACACTTTTGACTATTTACAGGTCACTGACGCCCAGTGAGATGGTGGAACGTGACATTTTTACTTGTGGATTTCAAGAAAAGAATAAGAAAAATCTCATAACAGGTAATTAATATTTATATTAATTACTGATAATCGTCGGTTTAGGCATAAGTTCTAGGCCTGCCGAGGTGTAATAACACCTTCCTGGTACATGAGAATATACTGATTGTGTTTTTCACATGTAAATCTTCTATACCCAACTCCTAGTATATCATAACCGTGTCTCAGGTACAGATGTAAGGAACATTTCTTTTCCTTATCCTCTGTCTTCTAAAATAAGAAAATGTTGCTATTTTACATAGGATAGGCATCTTATCAGCAGTATAACATTCAATGCCTCTATTATAAGATACGGATATCATCATTTACTCTAGTCTGTGGAGCGACTGACCACGGAATTTCCACTAGACTGTGGACTGACTAACAACAACATTTACACTAGACTATTGACCGGCTGACCACAGGATTTCCTCTAGACTGTGGACGGACTAACAAAAACATTTACACTAGACTGTGAACCAATTGAACACAGAATTTACACTAGACTGTGGACTGATTGACAACAGTATTTATACCAGACTTTGGACCGACGGACCAAACCATTTACAATAGACTGTGAACCGTCTGACCCATTCATTTACAATAGACTATGGACTGACTGACCACAGGATTTATACTAGACTGTGGACTGACTGACAACATGATTTACACTAGAATGTGGACTGACTGACCACAGCATTTAAACCAGACTGTGGACTGATTGACCACAGTATTTATTTCAGACTGTGGACCTACTGACAACATGATTTACACTAGACTGTGGAATGACTGACCACAGTATTTATTCTAAACTATGAAACGCCTGACCAAAAAATTTATAATAGACTCTGGACTGACTGACCACATCATTTACACTACACTGTGGACTGACTGGACACATTTACAGTAGACCTTGGACTTGAAGGACAAAACTTTCACACTAGCCTGTGGATGAATGATAAAAGCATTTACATTAGTCTGCAGACTGACTAACCACAGCATTTACACTATGTTTGGAGTGCCTGGCCACATTTCTAGAAGACTTTGGGCTGACTGAGCACAGCATTTGCACTTGTTTAAGGCCTTACTGACCATGTAATTTACTTTCGATTTGGACTGCTTGACCACATTTCCAGTAAAGTTTGCACTGGCTGACTATAAAATTTACACTAGCCTAAGGACTGACTGACCACAGCATTTATACTAGGTGTGGAATTTCTGACAACATTTCTAGAAGACCAGAAGACTATAGACTGAATGACCACTACATTTACACTAGAATTTGGACTTATTGACCACTTTTACAATGGACTGTGGACTGGCCAGCAAAAACTTTTACACTAGTCTAAGGACTGACTGACCACAGCATTTATGCTAGGTGTGGAATTTCTGACCACATTTCCAGTACACCAGGAGACTATTGACTGAATGATCACAACATTTACATCATAATGTGGACTGACTGACCTCTTTTACAATGGACTGTGGAGTGTTGGACAAAAACTTTTACACTAGTTTATGGACTGAATGACCATAGCATTTAAGCTAGGTGTGGACTGC
Source organism: Oophaga sylvatica (assembly GCA_033576555.1). NCBI lineage: Eukaryota > Metazoa > Chordata > Amphibia > Anura > Dendrobatidae > Oophaga > Oophaga sylvatica. Next base: position 3,977 of record JARQOD010004662.1, read on the forward strand.
CTTACCACATTTCCAGTAAAGTTTTGACTGCCATACTATAACATTTACACTAGTTTAAAGACTGGCTGAAGACAGCATTTATGCTAGGTGTGGACTGTCTGACCACATTTCATGTAAACTGTAGTCTAACTATAACATTTACAGAAGACTGTAGAATGACTGAACATAACATATACAGTAAACTATTGAATGACTGACTTACAGCTTTCACACTAAACTGGCCACAGTCCTTATACCTGAGATAAGTAATTTTAGCCCTAGTGTGTTATATTTTTCTTTGTGTATAGCATGTAGCAGGAACATATTATCACACCTTTGACTATTTACAGGTGACTGACACACAGTGAGATGGTGGAACGTGACATTTTTACTTGTGGATTTCAAGAGAAGAATAAGAAAAATCCCATAACAGGTAATTAATATTTATATTAATTACTGATAATCGTCGGTTTAGGCATAAGTTCTAGGCATGCCGAGGTGCAATAACACCTTCCTGGTACATGAGAATATACTGTTTGTGTTTTTCACATGTATATCTCCTATACCCAACTGCTAGTATAACAACCATATCTCAGGTACAGAGGTAAGGAACATTTCTTCTCCTTATCTTCTTATCTATAACATTCAATGCCTCGATTATAAGATATGGATATCATCATTTACTCTAGACTGTGGAGCGACTGACCACAGAATTTCCACTAGACTGTGGACTGACTAACAACAACATTTACACTAGACTATTGACCGACTGACCACAGCATTTCCTCTAGACTGTGGACGGATTAACAACAACATTTACACTAAACTGTGAACCAACTGAACACAGAATTTACACTAGACTGTGGACTGATTGACCACAGTATTTATACCAGACTTTGGACCGACTGACCAAAGCATTTACAATAGACTGTGAACAGACTGACCACTTCATTTACACTAGACTATGGACTGACTGACCACAGGATTTATACTAGACTGTTGACAGACTGACAACATGATTTACACTAGAATGTGGACTGACTGACCAAAGCATTTAAACCAGACTGTCGACTGATTAACCACAGAATTTATTCCAGACTGAGGACCGACTGACAACATGATTTACACTAGACTGTGGTCTGACTGACCACAGTATTTATACTAGACTATGGACCGCCTGACCAAAGAATTTATAATAGACTCTGGACTGACTGACCACATCATTTACACTACACTGTGGACTGACTGGACACATTTACAGAAGACCTTGGACTTGAAAAACCAAAGCTTTCACACTAGCCTGTGGATGAATGATCAAAGCATTTACATTAGTCTGAAGACTGACTAACCACAGAATTTACAATATGTTTGGAGTGCCTGGCCACATTTCCAGAAGACTTTTCGCTGACTGAGCACAGCATTTGCACTTGATTAAGGACTTACTGACCATGTCATTAACTTTCGATTTGGACTGCTTGACCACATTACCAGTAAAGTTTCCACTGGCTGACTATAAAATTTACACTAGTCTAAGGACTGACTGACCACAGCATTTATGCTTGGTGTGGAATTTCTGACAACATTCCTAGAAGACCAGAAGACTATAGACTGAATGACCACAACATTTACACTAGAATGTGGACTGACTGACCACTTTTACAATAGACTGTGGACTGGCCTGCAAAAACTTTTACACTAGTTTATGGACTGACTGACCATAGCATTTAAACTAGGTGTGAACTGCTTGACCACATTTGCAGTAAAGATTTGACTACCTGACTATAACATTTACACAAGTCTAAGGACTGACTGACCACAGCATTTATGCTAGGTGTGGAATTTCTTACCACATTTCCAGTATACCAGAAGACTATTGAATGAATGACCACAACATTTACGTCAGAATGTGGACTGACTGACCTCTTTTACAATGCACTGTGTAGTGGCCTGCAAAAACTTTTACACTAGTTTATGGACTGAATGACCATAGCATTTAAACTAGGTGTGTACTGCCTTACCACATTTCCAGTAAAGTTTTGACTGCCATACTATAACATTTACACTAGTTTAAAGACTGGCTGACGACAGCATTTATGCTAGGTTGGGACTGTCTGACCACATTTCATGTAAACTGTAGTCTAACTATTATTATTATTATTATAGATTTTTATAGCGCCATTTATTCCATGGCGCTTTACATGTGAAGAGGGGCAGATATAGACAAGTATAGTAAACATGAGCAATACAAGGTACACACAAGTACAGAAGGAGAGAGGACCCTGCCCGCAAGTGCTCACAGTCTTCAGGGATGGGTGAGGATACACTAGGAGAGGGTAGAGCTGGTCGTGCGGTGGTCCAGTAGACTGATGATCACTGCAGGTTGTAGGCTTGTCAGAAGAGGTGGGTCTTCAGGTTCTTTTTGAAGGTTTCCATGGTAGGCGCGAGTCTGATGTGTTGGGGTAGAGAGTTCCAGAGTATGGGAGAGGCACGGGAGAAGCTTTGTATGTGGTTGTGGGAAGAAGAGATAAGAGGGGAGTAGAGGAGGAGATCTTGAGAGGATCGAAGGTTGCGTGTGGGTATGTACCGGGAGACCATGTCACAGATGTATGGGGGAGACAGTTTGTGGATGGCTTTGTAGGTCATGGTTAGGGTTTTGAACTGGAGCCTCTGGACAATAGGAAGCCAATGAAGGGCTTGGCAGAGAGTAGAGGCTGGGGAATAACGGGGAGACAGGTATATTAGTCGGGCAGCAGAGTGCAGGATGGATTGGAGTGGTGCCAGAGTGTTAGAGGGAAGGCCAGAGAGTAGGAGGTTGCAGTAGTCGAGGCGGGAGATGATGAGGGCATGCACTAGTGTTTTTGTGGTTTCATGGTCAAGGAATGCACAGATCCGGGAAATATTTTTGAGTTTGAGACGGCAGGAGGAGGCAAGGGTTTGGACATGTGGCTTGAAAGAGAGGGCAGAGTCGAGAATCACTCCGAGGCACCGAGCGTGCGGGACTGGGGAAAGTGAACAGCCATTGACGTTGATGGACAGGTCTGGTGGGGGGTTAGAGTGAGATGGGGAAAGATGATGAATTCTGTTTTGTCCATGTTCAGCTTTAGAAAGCGAGCAGAGAAGAAAGCAGAAATAGCAGACAGACATTGTGGGATTTTGGTCAGTAAGGAGGTGAGGTCAGGTCCAGATAGGTAGATCTGCGTGTTGTCGGCGTAGAGATGATACTGCAAACCATGGGATTCTATGAGCTGTCCCAGGCCGAGGGTGTAGATGGAGAAGAGTAGGGGTCCTAGAACTGAGCCTTGGGGAACACCGACAGACAGGGGGCGAGGTGAGGAGGTGGTGTGGGAGAGGGAGACACTGAATGTTCGGTCTGTTAGATATGATGAGATCCAGGATAGGGCCAAGCCTGTGATGCCAAGAGATGAGAGAATCTGTAACAGGAGGGAATGGTCCACAGTGTAGAAGGCAGAAGACAGGTCCAGGAGAAGGAGGACAGAGTAGTGATGCTTGCTCTTGGCGGTTAGTAGGTCTTTGGTGACTTTAGTTAGGGCAGTTTCAGTTGAGTGATGCAGTCGGAAGCCTGATTGTAAGCGGTCAAAGAGGGAGCAGAAGGAGAGGTGGGAGGACAGTTCAATATGGACATGCTGTTCCAGTAGTTTTGAGGCATAAGAGAGAAGAGATATCGGGCGATAGCTAGACAGCTATAACATTTACAGAAGACTGTAGAATGACTGAACATAACATATACAGTAAACTATCGAATGACTGACTACAGCTTTCACACTAAACTGGCCACAGTCCATATACCTGAAATAAGTAATTTTAGCCCTAGTGTGTTATATTTTTCTTTGTGTATGCATGTAACAGGAACATATTATCACACATTTGACTATTTATAGCTGACTGACACACAGTGAGATGGTGAAATGTGACATTTTTACTTGTGGATTTCAAGAAAAGAACAAGAAAAGTCTCTTAACAGGTAATTAATATTTATATTAATTACTGATAATCGTCGGTTTAGGCATAAGTTCTAGGCCTGCCGAGGTGTAATAACACCTTCCTGGTACATGAGAATATACTGTTTGTGTTTTTCACATGTAAATCTTCTATACCCAACTCCTAGTATAACATAACCATATCTCATGTACAGAAGTAAGGAATATTTCTTCCTAATGCCTCGATTATATGATATGGATATCATCATTTACTCTAGACTGTGGAGCGACTGACCACGGAATTTCCACTAGACTGTGGACTGACTAACAACATTTACACTAGACTATTGACCGACTGACCACAGCATTTCCTCTAGACTGTGGACGGACTAACAACAACATTTACACTAGACCAGTGTTTCTCAACTCCAGTCCTCAGGACCCACCAACAGGTCATGTTTTCAGGATTTCCTTAGTATTGCAAAGGTGATGGAATTAATGCTTGAGCAGGTGATAAAATTATCACCTGTGCAATACTAAGGAAATCCTGAAAACATGACCTGTTGGTGGTTCCTGAGGACTGGAGTTGAGAAACAATGCACTAGACTGTGAACCAACTGAACACAGAATTTACACTAGACTGTGGACCGATTGACCACAGTATTTATACCAGACTTTGGACCGACTGACCAAAGCATTTACAATAGACTGTGAAACGACTGACCACTTCATTTACACTAGACTATGGACTTACTGACCACAGGATTTATACTAGACTGTGGACCGACTGACAACATGATTTACACTAGAATGTGGATTAACTGACCACAGCATTTAAACCAGACAGTGGACTGATTGACAACAGTATTTATTCCAGACTGTGGACTGACTGACCACAGTATTTATACTAGCCTATGGACTGCCTGACCAAAGAATTTATAATAGACTCTGGACTGACTGACCACATCATTTACACTACACTGTGGACTGACTGGACACATTTACAGAAGACCTTGGACTTGAAAAACCAAAGCTTTCACACTAGCCTGTGGATGAATGATCAAAGCATTTACATTAGTCTGAAGACTGACTAACCACAGAATTTACAATATGTTTGGAGTGCCTGGCCACATTTCCAGAAGACTTTTGGCTGACTGAGCACAGCATTTGCACTTGATTAAGGACTTACTGACCATGTAATTAACTTTCGATTTGGACTGCTTGACCACATTACCAGTAAAGTTTGCACTGGCTGACTATAAAATTTACACTAGTCTAAGGACTGACTGACCACAGCATTTATGCTTGGTGTGGAATTTCTGACAACATTCCTAGAAGACCAGAAGACTATAGACTGAATGACCACAACATTTACACTAGAATGTGGACTGACTGACCACTTTTACAATAGACTGTGGACTGGCCTGCAAAAACTTTTACACTAGTTTATGGACTGACTGACCATAGCATTTAAACTAGGTGTGAACTGCTTGACCACATTTGCAGTAAAGATTTGACTACCTGACTATAACATTTACACAAGTCTAAGGACTGACTGACCACAGCATTTATGCTAGGTGTGGAATTTCTTACCACATTTCCAGTATACCAGAAGACTATTGACTGAATGACCACAACATTTACGTCAGAATGTGGACTGACTGACCTCTTTTACAATGCACTGTGCAGTGGCCTGCAAAAACTTTTACACTAGTTTATGGACTGAATGACCATAGCATTTAAACTAGGTGTGTACTGCCTTACCACATTTCCAGTAAAGTTTTGACTGCCATACTATAACATTTACACTAGTTTAAAGACTGGCTGACGACAGCATTTATGCTAGGTGTGGACTGTCTGACCACATTTCATGTAAAGTTTGCACTGGCTGACTATAAAATTTACACTAGCCTAAGGACTGACTGACCACAGCATTTATACTAGGTGTGGAATTTCTAACAACATTTCTAGAAGACCAGAAGACTATAGACTGAATGACCACTACATTTACACTAGAATTTGGACTTATTCACCACTTTTACAATGGACTGTGGACTGGCCAGCAAAAACTTTTACACTAGTCTAAGGACTGACTGACCACAGCATTTATGCTAGGTGTGGAATTTCTGACCACATTTCCAGTACACCAGGAGACTATTGACTGAATTATCACAACATTTACATCATAATGTGGACTGACTGACCTCTTTTACAATGGACTGTGGAGTGTTGGACAAAAACTTTTACACTAGTTTATGGACTGAATGACCATAGCATTTAAGCTAGGTGTGGACTGCCTTACCACATTTCCAGTAAAGTTTTGACTGCCATACTATAACATTTACACTAGTTTAAAGACTGCCGAAGACAGCATTTATGCTAGGTGTGGACTGTCTGACCACATTTCATGTAATCTGCAGTCTAACTATAACATTTACAGAAGACTGTAGAATGACTGAACATAACATATACAGTAAACTATTGAATGACTGACTACAGCTTTCACACTAAACTGGCCACAGTCCTTATACCTGAGATAAGTAATTTTAGCCCTAGTGTGTTATATTTTTCTTTGTGTATAGCATGTAGCAGGAACATATTATCACACCTTTGACTATTTACAGGTGACTGACACACAGTGAGATGGTGGAACGTGACATTTTTACTTGTGGATTTCAAGAGAAGAATAAGAAAAATCTCATAACATGTAATTAATATTTATATTAATTACTGATAATCGTCGGTTTAGGCATAAGTTCTAGGCCTGCCGAGGTGCAATAACACCTTCCTGGTACATGAGAATATACTGTTTGTGTTTTTCACATGTATATCTCCTATACCCAACTGCTAGTATAACAACCATATCTCAGGTACAGAGGTAAGGAACATTTCTTCTCCTTATCTTCTTATCTATAACATTCAATGCCTCGATTATAAGATATGGATATCATCATTTACTCTAGACTGTGGAGCGACTGACCACAGAATTTCCACTAGACTGTGGACTGACTAACAACAACATTTACACTAGACTATTGACCGACTGACCACAGCATTTCCTCTAGACTGTGGACGGATTAACAACAACATTTACACTAAACTGTGAACCAACTGAACACAGAATTTACACTAGACTGTGGACTGATTGACCACAGTATTTATACCAGACTTTGGACCGACTGACCAAAGCATTTACAATAGACTGTGAACAGACTGACCACTTCATTTACACTAGACTATGGACTGACTGACCACAGGATTTATACTAGACTGTTGACAGACTGACAACATGATTTACACTAGAATGTGGACTGACTGACCAAAGCATTTAAACCAGACTGTCGACTGATTAACCACAGAATTTATTCCAGACTGCGGACCGACTGACAACATGATTTACACTAGACTGTGGTCTGACTGACCACAGTATTTATACTAGACTATGGACCGCCTGACCAAAGAATTTATAATAGACTCTGGACTGACTGACCACATCATTTACACTACACTGTGGACTGACTGGACACATTTACAGAAGACCTTGGACTTGAAAAACCAAAGCTTTCACACTAGTCTGTGGATGAATGATCAAAGCATTTACATTAGTCTGAAGACTGACTAACCACAGAATTTACAATATGTTTGGAGTGCCTGGCCACATTTCCAGAAGACTTTTGGTTGACTGAGCACAGCATTTGCACTTGATTAAGGACTTACTGACCATGTAATTAACTTTCGATTTGGACTGCTTGACCACATTACCAGTAAAGTTTCCACTGGCTGACTATAAAATTTACACTAGTCTAAGGACTGACTGACCACAGCATTTATGCTTGGTGTGGAATTTCTGACAACATTCCTAGAAGACCAGAAGACTATAGACTGAATGACCACAACATTTACACTAGAATGTGGACTGACTGACCACTTTTACAATAGACTGTGGACTGGCCTGCAAAAACTTTTACACTAGTTTATGGACTGACTGACCATAGCATTTAAACTAGGTGTGAACTGCTTGACCACATTTGCAGTAAAGAGTTTACTACCTGACTATAACATTTACACAAGTCTAAGGACTGACTGACCACAGCATTTATGCTAGGTGTGGAATTTCTTACCACATTTCCAGTATACCAGAAGACTATTGACTGAATGACCACAACATTTACGTCAGAATGTGGACTGACTGACCTCTTTTACAATGCACTGTGCAGTGGCCTGCAAAAACTTTTACACTAGTTTATGGACTGAATGACCATAGCATTTAAACTAGGTGTGTACTGCCTTACCACATTTCCAGTAAAGTTTTGACTGCCATACTATAACATTTACACTAGTTTAAAGACTGGCTGACGACAGCATTTATGCTAGGTGTGGACTGTCTGACCACATTTCATGTAAAGTTTGCACTGGCTGACTATAAAATTTACACTAGCCTAAGGACTGACTGACCACAGCATTTATACTAGGTGTGGAATTTCTAACAACATTTCTAGAAGACCAGAAGACTATAGACTGAATGACCACTACATTTACACTTAGAATTTGGACTTATTCACCACTTTTACAATGGACTGTGGACTGGCCAGCAAAAACTTTTACACTAGTCTAAGGACTGACTGACCACAGCATTTATGCTAGGTGTGGAATTTCTGACCACATTTCCAGTACACCAGGAGACTATTGACTGAATGATCACAACATTTACATCATAATGTGGACTGACTGACCTCTTTTACAATGGACTGTGGAGTGTTGGACAAAAACTTTTACACTAGTTTATGGACTGAATGACCATAGCATTTAAGCTAGGTGTGGACTGCCTTACCACATTTCCAGTAAAGTTTTGACTGCCATACTATAACATTTACACTAGTTTAAAGACTGGCCGAAGACAGCATTTATGCTAGGTGTGGACTGTCTGACCACATTTCATGTAATCTGCAGTCTAACTATAACATTTACAGAAGACTGTAGAATGACTGAACATAACATATACAGTAAACTATTGAATGACTGACTACAGCTTTCACACTAAACTGGCCACAGTCCTTATACCTGAGATAAGTAATTTTAGCCCTAGTGTGTTATATTTTTCTTTGTGTATAGCATGTAGCAGGAACATATTATCACACCTTTGACTATTTACAGGTGACTGACACACGGTGAGATGGTGGAACGTGACATTTTTACTTGTGGATTTCAAGAGAAGAATAAGAAAAATCTCATAACAGGTAATTAATATTTATATTAATTACTGATAATCGTCGGTTTATGCATAAGTTCTAGTCCTGCAGAGGCGCAATAACACCTTCCTGGTACATGAGAATATACTGTTTGTGTTTTTCACATGTATATCTCCTATACCCAACTGCTAGTATAACAACCATATCTCAGGTACAGAGGTAAGGAACATTTCTTCTCCTTATCTTCTTATCTATAACATTCAATGCCTCGATTATAAGATATGGATATCATCATTTACTCTAGACTGTGGAGCGACTGACCACAGAATTTCCACTAGACTGTGGACTGACTAACAACAACATTTACACTAGACTATTGACCGACTGACCACAGCATTTCCTCTAGACTGTGGACGGATTAACAACAACATTTACACTAAACTGTGAACCAACTGAACACAGAATTTACACTAGACTGTGGACTGATTGACCACAGTATTTATACCAGACTTTGGACCGACTGACCAAAGCATTTACAATAGACTGTGAACAGACTGACCACTTCATTTACACTAGACTATGGACTGACTGACCACAGGATTTATACTAGACTGTTGACAGACTGACAACATGATTTACACTAGAATGTGGACTGACTGACCAAAGCATTTAAACCAAACTGTCGACTGATTAACCACAGAATTTATTCCAGACTGAGGACCGACTGACAACATGATTTACACTAGACTGTGGTCTGACTGACCACAGTATTTATACTAGACTATGGACCGCCTGACCAAAGAATTTATAATATACTCTGGACTGACTGACCACATCATTTACACTACACTGTGGACTGACTGGACACATTTACAGAAGACCTTGGACTTGAAAAACCAAAGCTTTCACACTAGCCTGTGGATGAATGATCAAAGCATTTACATTAGTCTGAAGACTGACTAACCACAGAATTTACAATATGTTTGGAGTGCCTGGCCACATTTCCAGAAGACTTTTGGTTGACTGAGCACAGCATTTGCACTTGATTAAGGACTTACTGACCATGTAATTAACTTTCGATTTGGACTGCTTGACCACATTACCAGTAAAGTTTGCACTGGCTGACTATAAAATTTACACTAGTCTAAGGACTGACTGACCACAGCATTTATGCTTGGTGTGGAATTTCTGACAACATTCCTAGAAGATCAGAAGACTATAGACTGAATGACCACAACATTTACACTAGAATGTGGACTGACTGACCACTTTTACAATAGACTGTGGACTGGCCTGCAAAAACTTTTACACTAGTTTATGGACTGACTGACCATAGCATTTAAACTAGGTGTGAACTGCTTGACCACATTTGCAGTAAAGATTTGACTACCTGACTATAACATTTACACAAGTCTAAGGACTGACTGACCACAGCATTTATGCTAGGTGTGGAATTTCTTACCTCATTTCCAGTATACCAGAAGACTATTGACTGAATGACCACAACATTTACGTCAGAATGTGGACTGACTGACCTCTTTTACAATGCACTGTGCAGTGGCCTGCAAAAACTTTTACACTAGTTTATGGACTGAATGACCATAGCATTTAAACTAGGTGTGTACTGCCTTACCACATTTCCAGTAAAGTTTTGACTGCCATACTATAACATTTACACTAGTTTAAAGACTGGCTGACGACAGCATTTATGCTAGGTGTGGACTGTCTGACCACATTTCATGTAAACTGTAGTCTAACTATTATTATTATTATTATAGATTTTTATAGCGCCATTTATTCCATGGCGCTTTACATGTGAAGAGGGGCAGGTATAGACAAGTATAGTAAACATGAGCAATACAAGGCACACACAAGTACAGAAGGAGAGAGGACCCTGCCCGCAAGTGCTCACAGTCTTCAGGGATGGGTGAGGATACACTAGGAGAGGGTAGAGCTGGTCGTGCGGTGGTTCAGTAGACTGATGATCACTGCAGGTTGTAGGCTTGTCAGAAGAGGTGGGTCTTCAGGTTCTTTTTGAAGGTTTCCATGGTAGGCGCGAGTCTGATGTGTTGGGGTAGAGAGTTCCAGAGTATGGGAGAGGCACGGGAGAAGCTTTGTATGTGGTTGTGGGAAGAAGAGATAAGAGGGGAGTAGAGGAGGAGATCTTGAGAGGATCGAAGGTTGCGTGTGGGTATGTACCGGGAGACCATGTCACAGATGTATGGGGGAGACAGTTTGTGGATGGCTTTGTAGGTCATGGTTAGGGTTTTGAACTGGAGCCTCTGGATGATAGGAAGCCAATGAAGGGCTTGGCAGAGAGGAGAGGCTGGGGAATAACGGGAGACAGGTATATTAGTAGGGCAGCAGAGTGCAGGATGGATTGGAGTGGTGCCAGAGTGTTAGAGGGAAGGCCAGAGAGTAGGAGGTTGCAGTAGTCGAGGCGGGAGATGATGAGGGCATGCACTAGTGTTTTTGTGGTTTCATGGTCAAGGAATGCACAGATCCGGGAAATATTTTTGAGTTTGAGACGGCAGGAGGAGGCAAGGGTTTGGACATGTGGCTTGAAAGAGAGGGCAGAGTCAAGAATCACTCCGAGGCACCGAGCGTGCGGGACTGGGGAAAGTGAACAGCCATTGACGTTGATGGACAGGTCTGGTGGGGGGTTAGAGTGAGATGGGGGAAAGATGATGAATTCTGTTTTGTCCATGTTCAGCTTTAGAAAGCGAGCAGAGAAGAAAGCAGAAAAAGCAGACAGACATTGTGGGATTTTGGTCAGTAAGGAGGTGAGGTCAGGTCCAGATAGGTAGATCTGCGTGTCGTCGGCGTAGAGATGATACTGCAAACCATGGGATTCTATGAGCTGTCCCAGGCCGAGGGTGTAGATGGAGAAGAGTAGGGGTCCTAGAACTGAGCCTTGGGAACACCGACAGACAGGGGGCGAGGTGAGGAGGTGGTGTGGGAGAGGGAGACACTGAATGTTCGGTCTGTTAGATATGATGAGATCCAGGATAGGGCCAAGCCTGTGATGCCAAGACATGAGAGAATCTGTAACAGGAGGGAATGGTCCACAGTGTGGAAGGCAGAAGACAGGTCCAGGAGAAGGAGGACAGAGTAGTGATGCTTGCTCTTGGCGGTTAGTAGGTCGTTGGTGACTTTAGTTAGGGCAGTTTCAGTTGAGTGATGCAGTCGGAAGCCTGATTGTAAGCGGTCAAAGAGGGAGCAGGAGGAGAGGTGGGAGGACAGTTCAATATGGACATGCGTTTCCAGTAGTTTTGAGGCATAAGGGAGAAGAGATATCGGGCGATAGCTAGACAACTATAACATTTACAGAAGACTGTAGAATGACTGAACATAACATATACAGTAAACTATCGAATGACTGACTACAGCTTTCACACTAAACTGGTCACAGTCCATATACCTGAAATAAGTAATTTTAGCCCTAGTGTGTTATATTTTTCTTTGTGTATAGCATGTAACAGGAACATATTATCACACATTTGACTATTTATAGGTGACTGACACACAGTGAGATGGTGAAATGTGACATTTTTACTTGTGGATTTCAAGAAAAGAACAAGAAAAGTCTCTTAACAGGTAATTAATATTTATATTAATTACTGATAATCGTCGGTTTAGGCATAAGTTCTAGGCCTGCCGAGGTGTAATAACACCTTCCTGGTACATGAGAATATACTGTTTGTGTTTTTCACATGTAAATCTTCTATACCCAACTCCTAGTATAACATAACCATATCTCATGTACAGAAGTAAGGAATATTTCTTCCTAATGCCTCGATTATAAGATATGGATATCATCATTTACTCTAGACTGTGGAGCGACTGACCACGGAATTTCCACTAGACTGTGGACTGACTAACAACATTTACACTAGACTATTGACCGACTGACCACAGCATTTCCTCTAGACTGTGGACGGACTAACAACAACATTTACACTAGACCAGTGTTTCTCAACTCCAGTCCTCAGGACCCACCAACAGGTCATGTTTTCAGGATTTCCTTAGTATTGCAAAGGTGATGGAATTAATGCTTGAGCAGGTGATAAAATTATCACCTGTGCAATACTAAGGAAATCCTGAAAACATGACCTGTTGGTGGTTCCTGAGGACTGGAGTTGAGAAACAATGCACTAGACTGTGAACCAACTGAACACAGAATTTACACTAGACTGTGGACCGATTGACCACAGTATTTATACCAGACTTTGGACCGACTGACCAAAGCATTTACAATAGACTGTGAAACGACTGACCACTTCATTTACACTGGACTATGGACTTACTGACCACAGGATTTATACTAGAGTGTGGACCGACTGACAACATGATTTACAGTAGAATGTGGATTAACTGACCACAGCATTTAAACCAGACTGTGGACTGATTGACAACAGTATTTATTCCAGACTGTGGACTGACTGACCACAGTATTTATACTAGCCTATGGACTGCCTGACCAAAGAATTTATAATAGACTCTGGACTGACTGACCACATCATTTACAAAACACTGTGGACTGACTGGACACATTTGCAGTAGACCTTGGACTTGACGGACAAAAACTTTCACACTAGCCTGTGAATGAATGATCAAAGTATTTACATTAGTCTGAAGACTGACTAACCACAGCATTTACACTATATTTGCACTGCCTGGCCACATTTCAAGAAGACTTTGGGCTGACTGAGCACAGCATTTTCACTTGTTTAAGGACTTACTGACCATGTCATTTACTTTCGATTTGGACTGCTTGATCACATTTCCAGTAAAGTTTGCACTGGCTGACTATAAAATTTACACTAGTCAAAGGACTGACTGACCACAGAATTTATGCTAGGTGTGGAATTTCTGACAACATTTCTAGAAGACCAGAAGACTATAGACTGAATGACCACAACATTTACACTAGAATGTGGACTGACTGACCACTTTTACAATGGACTGTGGACTGGCCTGCAAAAACTTTTACACTAGTTTATGGACTGACTGACCATAGCATTTAAACTAGGTGTGGACTGCTTGACCACATTTGCACTAAAGATTTGACTGCCTGACTATAACATTTACACAAGTCTAAGGATTGACCACAGCACTTATGCTAGGTGTGGAATTTGTTACCACATTTCCAGTATACCAGAAGAATCTTGACTGAATGAACACAACATTTACGTCAGAATGTGGACTGACTGACCTCTTTTACAATGGACTGTGGAGTGATGGACAATAACTTTTACACTAGTTTAAGGACTGAATGAACATAGCATTTAAACTAGGTGTGGACTGCCTTACCACATTTCCAGTAAAGTTTAGACTGCCATACTATAACATTTACACTAGTTTAAAGACTGGCTGACGTCAGCATTTATGCTAGGTGTGGACTGTCTGACCACATTTCATGTAAACTGTAGTCTAACTATATCATTTACAGAAGACTGTAGAATGACTGAACATAACATATACAGAAAACTATCGAATGACTGACTACAGCTTTCACACTAAACTGGCCACAGTCCGTATACCTGAGATAAGTAATTTAAGACCTTATGTGTTATATTTTTCTTTGTGTATAGCATGTAGCAGGAACATATTATAACACCTTTGAATATTTACAGGTGACTGACGCCCAATGAGATGGTGGAACGTGACATTTTTACTTGTGGATTTCAAGAAAAGAATAAGAAAAATCTCATAACAGGTAATTAACATTTATATTAATTACTGATAATCGTCGGTTTAGGCATAAGTTCTAGGCCTGCCGAGGTGCAATAACACCTTCCTGGTACATGAGAATATACTGTTTGTGTTTTTCACATGTATATCTCCTATACCCAACTGCTAGTATAACAACCATATCTCAGGTACAGAGGTAAGGAACATTTCTTCTACTTATCTTCTGTCTTCTAAAAGAAGAAAATGATCCTATTTGTCATAAAATAGGCTTCTTATCAGCAGTATAACATTCAATGCCTCGATTATAAGATATGGATATCATAATTTACTCTAGACTGTGGAGCGACTGACCACAGAATTTCCACTAGACTGTGGACTGACTAACAACAACAACATTTACACTAGACTATTGACCGACTGACCACAGCATTTCCTCTAGACTGTGGACGGATTAACAACAACATTTACACTAGACTGTGAACCAACTGAACACAGAATTTACACTAGACTGTGGACTGATTGACCACAGTATTTATACTAGACTATGGACCGCCTGACCAAAGAATTTATAATAGACTCTGGACTGACTGACCACATCATTTACACTACACTGTGGACTGACTGGACACATTTACAGAAGACCTTGGAGTTGAAAGACCAAAGCTTTCACACTAGAGTGTGGATGAATGATCAAAGCATTTACATTAGTCTGAAGACTGACTAACTACAGAATTTACAATATGTTTGGAGTGCCTGGCCACATTTCCAGAAGACTTTGGGCTGACTGAGCACAGCATTTGCACTTGATAAAGGACTTACTGACCATGTCATTTACTTTCGATTTGGACTGCTTGACCACATTTCCAGTAAAGTTTGCACTGGCTGACTATAAAATTTACACTAGCCTAAGGACTGACTGACCACAGCATTTATACTAGGTGTGGAATTTCTGACAACATTTCTAGAAGACCAGAAGACTATAGACTGAATGACCACTACATTTACACTAGAATTTGGACTTATTCACCACTTTTACAATGGACTGTGGACTGGCCAGCAAAAACTTTTACACTAGTCTAAGGACTGACTGACCACAGCATTTATGCTAGGTGTGGAATTTCTGACCACATTTCCAGTACACCAGGAGACTATTGACTGAATGATCACAACATTTACATCATAATGTGGACTGACTGACCTCTTTTACAATGGACTGTGGAGTGTTGGACAAAAACTTTTACACTAGTTTATGGACTGAATGACCATAGCATTTAAGCTAGGTGTGGACTGCCTTACCACATTTCCAGTAAAGTTTTGACTGCCATACTATAACATTTACACTAGTTTAAAGACTGGCTGAAGACAGCTTTTATGCTAGGTGTGGACTGTCTGACCACATTTCATGTAAACTGTAGTCTAACTATAACATTTACAGAAGACTGTAGAATGACTGAACATAACATACTATACAGTAAACTATTGAATGACTGATTACAGCTTTCACACTAAACTGGCCACAGTCCTTATACCTGAGATAAGTAATTTTAGCCCTAGTGTGTTATATTTTTCTTTGTGTATAGCATGTAGCAGGAACATATTATCACACCTTTGACTATTTACAGGTGACTGACACACAGTGAGATGGTGGAACGTGACATTTTTACTTGTGGATTTCAAGAGAAGAATAAGAAAAATCTCATAACAGGTAATTAATATTTATATTAATTACTGATAATCGTCGGTTTAGGCATAAGTTCTAGGCCTGCCGAGGTGCAATAACACCTTCCTGGTACATGAGAATATACTGTTTGTATTTTTCACATGTATATCTCCTATACCCAACTGCTAGTATAACAACCATATCTCAGGTACAGAGGTAAGGAACATTTCTTCTCCTTATCTTCTTATCTATAACATTCAATGCCTCGATTATAAGATATGGATATCATCATTTACTCTAGACTGTGGAGCGACTGACCACAGAATTTCCACTAGACTGTGGACTGACTAACAACAACATTTACACTAGACTATTGACCGACTGACCACAGCATTTCCTCTAGACTGTGGACGGATTAACAACAACATTTACACTAAACTGTGAACCAACTGAACACAGAATTTACACTAGACTGTGGACTGATTGACCACAGTATTTATACCAGACTTTGGACCGACTGACCAAAGCATTTACAATAGACTGTGAACAGACTGACCACTTCATTTACACTAGACTATGGACTGACTGACCACAGGATTTATACTAGACTATTGACAGACTGACAACATGATTTACACTAGAATGTGGACTGACTGACCAAAGCATTTAAACCAGACTGTCGACTGATTAACCACAGAATTTATTCCAGACTGAGAACCGACTGACAACATGATTTACACTAGACTGTGGTCTGACTGACCACAGTATTTATACTAGACTATGGACCGCCTGACCAAAGAATTTATAATAGACTCTGGACTGACTGACCACATCATTTACACTAAACTGTGGACTGACTGGACACATTTACAGAAGACCTTGGAGTTGAAAGACCAAAGCTTTCACACTAGCCTGTGGATGAATGAACAAAGCATTTACATTAGTCTGAAGACTGACTAACCACAGAATTTACAATATGTTTGGAGTGCCTGGCCACATTTCCAGAAGACTTTTGGCTGACTGAGCACAGCATTTGCACTTGATTAAGGACTTACTGACCATGTCATTAACTTTCGATTTGGACTGCTTGACCACATTACCAGTAAAGTTTCCACTGGCTGACTATAAAATTTACACTAGTCTAAGGACTGACTGACCACAGCATTTATGCTTGGTGTGGAATTTCTGACAACATTCCTAGAAGACCAGAAGACTATAGACTGAATGACCACAACATTTACACTAGAATGTGAACTGACTGACCACTTTTTCAATGGACTGTGGACTGGCCTGCAAAAACTTTTACACTAGTTTATGGACTGACTGACCTTAGCATTTAAACTAGATGTGGACTGCTTGACCACATTTGCAGTAAAGATTTGACTGCCTGACTATAACATTTACACAATCTAGGAACTGACTGACCACAGTATTTATGCTAAGTGTGGAATTTCTTACCACATTTCCAGTTTACCAAAAGACTATTGACTTTATGACCACAACATTTAAGTCAGAATGTGGACTGACTGACCACTTTTACAATGGACTGTGGAGTGGTGGACAAAAACTTTTACACTAGTTTATGGACTGAATGACCATAGCATTAAAAATAGGTATGGATTGCCTTACCACATTTCCAGTAAAGTTTTGACTGCCATACTATAACATTTACACTAGTTTAAAGACTGACTGACGACAGCATTTATGCTAGGTGTGGACTGTCTGACCACATTTCAGGTAAACTGTAGTCTAACTATAACATTTACAGAAGACTGTAGAATGACTGAACATAACATATACAGTAAACTATCGAATAGCTGACTACAGCTTTCACACTAAACTGGCCACAGTCCTTATACCTGAGATAAGTAATTTTAGCCCTAGTGTGTTATATTTTTCTTTGTGTATAGCATGTAGCAGAACATATTATCACACCTTTGACTATTTACAGGTGACTGACGCCCAGTGAGATGGTGGAACGTGACATTTTTACTTGTGGATTTCAAGAAAAGAATAAGAAAAATCTCATAACAGGTAATTAATATTTATATTAATTACTGATAATCGTCGGTTTAGGCATAAGTTCTAGGCCTGCCGAGGTGTAATAACACCTTCCTGGTACATGAGAACATACTGTTTGTGTTTTTCACATGTATATCTTTTATACCCAACTCCTAGTATAACATAACCATATCTCAGGTACAGAGGTAAGGAACATTTCTCTACTTATCCTCTGTCTTCTAAAATAAGAAAATGTTCCTATTTGTCATAGAATAGGCTTCTTATCAGCAGTATGATATTCAATGCCTCGATTATAAGATACGGATATCATCATTTAATCTAGACTGTGGAGCGACTGACCACGGAATTTCCACTAGACTGTGGATTGACTAACAACAACATTTACACTAGACTGTGAACCAACTGACCACTTCATTTACAATAGACTATGGACTGACTGACCACAGGATTTATACTAGACTGTGGACAGACTGACAACATGATTTACACTAGAATGTGGACTAACTGACCACAGCATTTAAACCAGACTGTGGACTGATTGACCACAGTATTTATTCCAGACTGTGGACTGACTGACAACATGATTTACACTAGACTGTAGACTGACTGACCACAGCATTTATACTAGACTATGGACCGCCTGACCAAAGAACTTATAATAGACTCTGGATTGACTGACCACATTATTTACACTACACTGTGGACTAACTGGACACATTTACAGAAGACCTTGGACTGGATGGACGAAAACTTTCACACTAGCCTCTGGATGAATGATCAAAGCATTTACATTAGTCTGAAGACTGACTAAGCACAGCATTTACACCATGTTTGGACTGCCTGGCCACATTTCAAGAAGACTTTGGGCTGGCTGAGCACAGCATTTGCACTTGTTTAAGGACTTACTGACCATGTCATTTACTTTCGATTTGGACTTCTTGACCACATTTCCAGTAAAGTTTGCACTGGGTGACTATAAAATTTACACTAGTCTAAGGACTGACTGACCACAGCATTTATGCTAGGTGTGGAATTTCTGACATTTCTAGAAGAACAGAAGACTATAGACTGAATGACCACAACATTTACACTAGAATGTGGACTGACTGACCACTTTTACAATGGACTGTGGACTGGCCTGCAAAAACTTTTACACTAGTTTATGGACTGAATGACCATAGCATTTAAACTAGGTGTGTACTACCTTACCACATTTCCAGTAAAGTTTTGACAGCCATACTATAACATTTACACTAGTTTAAAGACTGGCTGACGACAGCATTTATGCTAGATGTGGACTGTCTGACCACATTTCATGTAAACTGTAGTCTAACTATAACATTTACAGAAGACTGTAGAATGACTGAACATAACATATACAGTAAACTATCGAATGACTGACTACAGCTTTCACACTAAACTGACCACAGTCTTTATACCTGAGATAAGTAATTTTAGCCCTAATGTGTTATATATTTCTTTGTGTGTAGCATGTAGCAGGAACATATTATCACACCTTTGACTATTTACAGGTGACTGACGCCCAGTGAGATGGTGGAACGTGACATTTTTACTTGTGGATTTCAAGAAAAGAATAAGAAAAATCTCATAACAGGTAATTAATATTTATATTAATTACTGATAATGATCGGTTTAGGCATAAGTTCTAGGCCTGCCGAGGTGCAATAACACCTTCCTGGTACATGAGAATATACTGTTTGTGTTTTTCACATGTATATCTTCTATACCCAACTGCTAGTATAACAACCATATCTCAGGTACAGAGGTAAGGAACATTTCTTCTCCTTATCTTCTGTCTTCTAAAATAAGAAAATTTTCCTATTTGTCATAAAATAGGCTTCTTATCAGCAGTATAACATTCAATGCCTCGATTATAAGATATGGATATCATCATTTACCCTAGACTGTGGAGCGACTGACCACGGAATTTCCACTAGACTGTGGACTGACTAACAACAACATTTACACTAGACTATTGACCGACTAACCACAGCATTTCCTCTAGACTGTGGACGGATTAACAACAACATTTACACTAGACTGTGAACCAACTGAACACAGAATTTACACTAGACTGTGGACTGATTGACCACAGTATTTATACCTGACTTTGGACCGACTGACAACATGATTTACACTAGAATGTGGACTGACTGACCACAGTATTTATACTAGACTATGGACCACCTGACCAAAGAATTTATAATAGACTCTGGACTGACTGACCACATCATTTACACTACACTGTGGACTGACTGGACACATTTACAGAAGACCTTGGACTTGACGGACCAAAGCTTTCACACTAGCCTGTGGATGAATGATTAAAGCATTTACATTAGACTGAAGACTGACTAACCACAGAATTTACAATATGTTTGGACTACCTGGCCACATTTTCCAGAAGACTTTAAGCTAACTGAGCACAGCATTTGCACTTGTTTATGGACTGACTGACCATAGCATTTAAACTTGGTGTGGCCAGCTTGACCACATTTGCAGTAAAGATCTGACTGCCGACTATAACATTTACATAATTAAAGTACTGACTGACCACAGCATTTATGCTAGATGTGTGGAATTTCTTACCACATTTCCAGTATACCAGAAGACTATTGGCAGAATGACCACAACATTTACGTCAGAATGTGGACTGACTGACCTCTTTTACAATAGACTGTGGAGTGTTGGACAAAAACTTTTACACTAGTTTATGGACTGAATGACCATAGCATTTAAACTAGGTGTGGACTGCCTTACCACATTTCCAGTAAAGTTTAGACTGCCATACTATAACATTTACACTAGTTTAAAGACTGGCTGACGTCAGCATTTATGCTAGGTGTGGACTGTCTGACCACATTTCATGTAAACTGTAGTCTAACTATATCATTTACAGAAGACTGTAGAATGACTGAACATAACATATACAGAATACTATCGAATGACTGACTACAGCTTTCACACTAAACTGGCCACAGTCCGTATACCTGAGATAAGTAATTTAAGACCTTATGTGTTATATTTTTCTTTGTGTATAGCATGTAGCAGGAACATATTATAACACCTTTGAATATTTACAGGTGACTGACGCCCAATGAGATGGTGGAACGTGACATTTTTACTTGTGGATTTCAAAAAAGAATAAGAAAAATCTCATAACAGGTAATTAACATTTATATTAATTACTGATAATCGTCGGTTTAGGCATAAGTTCTAGGCCTGCCGAGGTGCAATAACACCTTCCTGGTACATGAGAATATACTGTTTGTGTTTTTCACATGTATATCTCCTATACCCAACTGCTAGTATAACAACCATATCTCAGGTACAGAGGTAAGGAACATTTCTTCTCCTTATCTTCTGTCTTCTAAAAGAAGAAAATGATCCTATTTGTCATAAAATAGGCTTCTTATCAGCAGTATAACATTCAATGCCTCGATTATAAGATATGGATATCATAATTTACTCTAGACTGTGGAGCGACTGACCACAGAATTTCCACTAGACTGTGGACTGACTAACAACAACAACATTTACACTAGACTATTGACCGACTGACCACAGCATTTCCTCTAGACTGTGGACGGATTAACAACAACATTTACACTAGACTGTGAACCAACTGAACACAGAATTTACACTAGACTGTGGACTGATTGACCACAGTATTTATACTAGACTATGGACCGCCTGACCAAAGAATTTATAATAGACTCTGGACTGACTGACCACATCATTTACACTACACTGTGGACTGACTGGACACATTTACAGAAGACCTTGGAGTTGAAAGACCAAAGCTTTCACACTAGAGTGTGGATGAATGATCAAAGCATTTACATTAGTCTGAAGACTGACTAACTACAGAATTTACAATATGTTTGGAGTGCCTGGCCACATTTCCAGAAGACTTTGGGCTGACTGAGCACAGCATTTGCACTTGATAAAGGACTTACTGACCATGTCATTTACTTTCGATTTGGACTGCTTGACCACATTTCCAGTAAAGTTTGCACTGGCTGACTATAAAATTTACACTAGCCTAAGGACTGACTGACCACAGC
The DNA here is from genome assembly GCA_033576555.1 of Oophaga sylvatica. Classification (NCBI taxonomy): domain Eukaryota; kingdom Metazoa; phylum Chordata; class Amphibia; order Anura; family Dendrobatidae; genus Oophaga; species Oophaga sylvatica. The sequence continues at coordinate 26,547 of JARQOD010004662.1, forward strand.
ATTTATACTAGGTGTGGAATTTCTGACAACATTTCTAGAAGACCAGAAGACTATAGACTGAATGACCACTACATTTACACTAGAATTTGGACTTATTCATCACTTTTACAATGGACTGTGGACTGGCCAGCAAAAACTTTTACACTAGTCTAAGGACTGACTGACCACAGCATTTATGCTAGGTGTGGAATTTCTGACCACATTTCCAGTACACCAGGAGACTATTGACTGAATGATCACAACATTTACATCATAATGTGGACTGACTGACCTCTTTTACAATGGACTGTGGAGTGTTGGACAAAAACTTTTACACTAGTTTATGGACTGAATGACCATAGCATTTAAGCTAGGTGTGGACTGCCTTACCACATTTCCAGTAAAGTTTTGACTGCCATACTATAACATTTACACTAGTTTAAAGACTGGCTGAAGACAGCATTTATGCTAGGTGTGGACTGTCTGACCACATTTCATGTAAACTGTAGTCTAACTATAACATTTACAGAAGACTGTAGAATGACTGAACATAACATATACAGTAAACTATTGAATGACTGATTACAGCTTTCACACTAAACTGGCCACAGTCCTTATACCTGAGATAAGTAATTTTAGCCCTAGTATGTTATATTTTTCTTTGTGTATAGCATGTAGCAGGAACATATTATCACACCTTTGACTATTTACAGGTGACTGACACACAGTGAGATGGTGGAACGTGACATTTTTACTTGTGGATTTCAAGAGAAGAATAAGAAAAATCTCATAACAGGTAATTAATATTTATATTAATTACTGATAATCGTCGGTTTAGGCATAAGTTCTAGGCCTGCCGAGGTGCAATAACACCTTCCTGGTACATGAGAATATACTGTTTGTGTTTTTCACATGTATATCTCCTATACCCAACTGCTAGTATAACAACCATATCTCAGGTACAGAGGTAAGGAACATTTCTTCTCCTTATCTTCTTATCTATAACATTCAATGCCTCGATTATAAGATATGGATATCATCATTTACTCTAGACTGTGGAGCGACTGACCACAGAATTTCCACTAGACTGTGGACTGACTAACAACAACATTTACACTAGACTATTGACCGACTGACCACAGCATTTCCTCTAGACTGTGGACGGATTAACAACAACATTTACACTAAACTGTGAACCAACTGAACACAGAATTTACACTAGACTGTGGACTGATTGACCACAGTATTTATACCAGACTTTGGACCGACTGACCAAAGCATTTACAATAGACTGTGAACAGACTGACCACTTCTATTACACTAGACTATGGACTGACTGACCACGGATTTATACTAGACTATTGACAGACTGACAACATGATTTACACTAGAATTGGACTGACTGACCAAAGCATTTAAACCAGACTGTCCGACTGATAACCACAGAATTTATTCCAGACTGAGAACCGACTGACAACATGATTTACACTAGACTGTGGTCTGACTGACCACAGTATTTATACTAGACTATGGACCGCCTGACCAAAGAATTTATAATAGACTCTGGACTGACTGACCACATCATTTACACTAAACTGTGGACTGACTGGACACATTTACAGAAGACCTTGGAGTTGAAGACCAAAGCTTTCACACTAGCCTGTGGATGAATGAACAAAGCATTTACATTAGTCTGAAGACTGACTAACCACAGAATTTACAATATGTTTGGAGTGCCTGGCCACATTTCCAGAAGACTTTGGCTGACTGAGCACAGCATTTGCACTTGATTAAGGACTTACTGACCATGTCATTAACTTTCGATTTGGACTGCTTGACCACATTACCAGTAAAGTTTCCACTGCTGACTATAAAATTTACACTAGTCTAAGGACTGACTGACCACAGCATTTATGCTTGGTGTGGAATTTCTGACAACATTCCTAGAAGACCAGAAGACTATAGACTGAATGACCACAACATTTACACTAGAATGTGAACTGACTGACCACTTTTTCAATGGACTGTGGACTGGCCTGCAAAAACTTTTACACTAGTTTATGGACTGACTGACCATAGCATTTAAACTAGATGTGGACTGCTTGACCACATTGCAGTAAAATTTGACTGCCTGACTATAACATTTACACAATCTAGGAACTGACTGACCACAGTATTTATGCTAAGTGTGAATTTCTTACCACATTTCCAGTTTACCAAAAGACTATTGACTTTATGACCACAACATTTTAGTCAAATGTGGACTGACTGACCACTTTTACAATGGACTGTGGAGTGGTGGACAAAACTTTACACTAGTTTATGACTGAATGACCATAGCATTAAAAATAGGTATGGATTGCCTTACCACATTTCCATAAAGTTTTGACTGCCATACTATAACATTTACACTAGTTTAAAGACTGACTGACGACAGCATTTATGCTAGATGTGGACTGTCTGACCACATTTCAGTAAACTGTAGTCTAACTATAACATTTACAGAAGACTGTAGAATGACTAAACATAACATATACAGTAAACTATCGAATAGCTGACTACAGCTTTCACACTAAACGGCCACAGTCCTTATACCTGAGATAAGTAATTTTAGCCCTAGTGTGTTATATTTTTCTTTGTGTATAGCATTACAGGAACATATTATCACACCTTTGACTATTTACAGGTGACTGACGCCCAGTGAGATGGTGGAACGTGACATTTTTACTTGTGATTTCAGAAAAGAATAAGAAAAATCTCATAACAGGTAATTAATATTTATATTAATTACTGATAATGATCGGTTTAGGCATAAGTTCTAGGCCTGCCGAGGTGCAATAACACCTTCCTGGTACATAGAATATACTGTTTGTGTTTTTCACATGTATATCTTCTATACCCAACTGCTAGTATAACAACCATATCTCAGTACAGAGGTAAGGAACATTTCTTCTCCTTATCTTCTGTCTTCTAAAATAAAAAATTTTCCTATTTGTCATAAAATAGGCTTCTTATCAGCAGTATAACATTCAATGCCTCGATTATAAGATATGATATCATCATTTACCCTAGACTGTGGAGCGACTGACCACGGAATTTCCACTAGACTTTGGACTGACTAACAACAACATTTACACTAGACTATTGACCGACTAACCACAGCATTTCCTCTAGACTGTGGACGGATTAACAACAACATTTACACTAGACTGTGAACCAACTGAACACAGAATTTACACTAACTGTGGACTGATTGACCACAGTATTTATACCTGACTTTGGACCGACTGACAACATGATTTACACTAGAATGTGGACTGACTGACCACAGTATTTATACTAGACTATGGATCACCTGACCAAAGAATTTATAATAGACTCTGGACTGACTGACCACATCATTTACACTACACTGTGGACTGACTGGACACATTTACAGAAGACCTTGGACTTGACGGACCAAAGCTTTCACACTAGCCTGTGGATGAATGATTAAAGCATTTACATTAGACTGAAGACTGACTAACCACAGAATTTACAATATGTTTGGACTACCTGGCCACATTTTCCAGAAGACATGAGCTAACTGAGCACAGCATTTGCACTTGTTTATGGACTGACTGACCATAGCATTTAAACTGGTGTGGCCACTTGACCACATTTGCAGTAAAGATCTGACTGCCGACTATAACATTTACATAATTAAAGTACTGACTGACCACAGCATTTATGCTAGATGTGTGGAATTTCTTACCACATTTCCAGTATACCAGAAGACTATGGCAGAATGACCACAACATTTACGTCAGAATGTGGACTGACTGACCTCTTTTACAATAGACTGTGGAGTGTTGACAAAAACTTTTACACTAGTTTATGGACTGAATGACCATAGCATTTAAACTTGGTGTGGACTGCCTTACCACATTTCCAGTAAAGTTTTGACTGCCATACTATAACATTTACACTAGTTTAAAGACTGGCTGACGACAGTATTTATGCTAGGTGTGGACTGTCTGACCACATTTCATGTAAACTGTAGTCTAACGATAACATTTACAGAAGACTGTAAAATGACAGAACATAACATATACAGTAAACTATCGAATGACTTACTACAGCTTTCACACTAAACTGGCCACAGTCCTTATATCTGAGATAAGTAATTTTAGCCCTAGTGTGTTTATTTTCTTTGTGTATAGCATGTAACAGGAACATATTATCACACATTTGACTATTTATAGGTGACTGACACACAGTGAGATGGTGAAATGTGACATTTTTACTTGTGATTTCAAGAAAAGAACAAGAAAAGTCTTAAGTTCTAGGCCTGCCGAGGTGCAATAACACCTTCCTGGTACATGAGAATATACTGTTTGTGTTTTTCACATGTATATCTCCTATACCCAACTGCTATGTATAACAACCATATCTCAGGTACAGAGGTAAGGAACATTTCTTCTCCTTATCTTCTTTCTATAAATTTCAATGCCTCGATTATAAGATATGGATATTCATTTATTTACTCTAGACTGTGGAGCGACTGACCACAGAATTTCCACTAGACTGTGGACTGACTAACAACAACATTTACACTAGACTATTGACCGACTGACCACAGCATTTCCTCTAGACTGTGGACGGATTAACAACAACATTTACACTAAACTGTGAACCAACTGAACACAGAATTTACACTAGACTGTGGACTGATTGACCACAGTATTTATACCAGACTTTGGACCGACTGACCAAAGCATTTACAATAGACTGTGAACAGACTGACCACTTCATTTACACTAGACTATGGACTGACTGACCACGGGATTTATACTAGACTATTGACAGACTGACAACATGATTTACACTAGAATGTGGACTGACTGACCAAGCATTTAAACCAGACTGTCGACTGATTAACCACAGATTTATTCCAGACTGAGAACCGACTGACAACATGATTTACACTAGACCTGGTCTGACTGACCACAGTATTTATACTAGACTATGGACCGCCTGACCAAAGAATTTATAATAGACTCTGGACTGACTGACCACATCATTTACACTAAAACTGTGGACTGACTGGACACATTTACAGAAGACCTTGGAGTTGAAAGCCAAAGCTTTCACACTAGCCTTGGATGAATGAACAAAGCATTTACATTAGTCTGAAAAACTGACTAACCACAGAATTTACAATATGTTTGGAGTGCCTGGCCACATTTCCAGAAGACTTTTGGCTGACTGAGCACAGCATTTGCACTTGATTAAGGACTTACTGACCATGTCATTAACTTTTGATTTGGACTGCTTGACCACATTACCAGTAAAGTTTCCACTGGCTGACTATAAAATTTACACTAGTCTAAGGACTGACTGACCACAGCATTTATGCTTGGTGTGGAATTTCTGACACATTCTAGAAGACCAGAAGACTATAGACTGAATGACCACAACATTTACACTAGAATGTGAACTGACTGACCACTTTTCAATGGAACTGTGGACTGGCCTGCAAAAACTTTTACACTAGTTTATGGACTGACTGACCATAGCATTTAAACTAGATGTGGACTGCTTGACCACATTTGCAGTAAAGATTTGACTGCCTGACTATAACATTTACACAATCTAGGAACTGACTGACCACAGTATTTATGCTAGTGTGGAATTTCTTACCACATTTCCAGTTACCAAAGACTATTGACTTAATGACCACAACATTTAGTCAGAATGTGGACTGACTGACCACTTTTACAATGGACTGTGGAGTGGTGGACAAAAACTTTTACACTAGTTATGGACTGAATGACCATAGCATTTAAAAATAGGTATGGATGCCTTACCACATTTCAGTAAAGTTTTGACTGCCATACTATAACATTTACACTAGTTTAAAGACTGACTGACGACAGCATTTATGCTAGGGTGTGGACTGTCTGACCACATTTCAGTAAACTGTAGTCTAACTAAACATTTACAGAAGACTGTAGAATGACTAACATAACATATACAGTAAACTATCGAATAGCTGACTACAGCTTTCACACTAAACTGGCCACAGTCCTTATACCTGAGATAAGTAATTTTAGCCCTAGTGTGTTATATTTTTCTTTGTGTATAGCATGTAGCAGGAACATATTATCACACCTTTGACTATTTACAGGTGACTGACGCCCAGTGAGATGGTGGAACGTGACATTTTTACTTGTGGATTTCAAGAAAAGAATAAGAAAAATCTCATAACAGGTAATTAATATTTATATTAATTACTGATAATCGTCGGTTTAGGCATAAGTTCTAGGCCTGCCGAGGTGTAATAACACCTTTCTGGTACATGAGAATATACTGTTTGTGTTTTTGACATGTATATCTTCTATACCTAATGGCTAGTATAACAACCATATCTCAGGTACAGAAGTAAGGAACATTTCTTCTCTTTATCCTCTGTCTTCTAAAATAAGAAAATGTTCCTATTTGTCATAGAATAGGCTTTTTATCAGCAGTCTAACATTTAATGCCTCAATTATAAGATATGGATATCATCATAGGGCAGCACGGTGGCTCAGTGGATAGCACTATAGCCTTGCAGCGTTGGAGTCCTGGGTTCGAATCCCACCTAGGACAACATCTGCAAGGAGTTTGTATGTTCTCCCCGTGTTTGCGTGGGTTTCCTCCGGGTACTCCGGTTTCCTCCCACACTCCAAAAACATACTGATAGGGAATCTAGATTGTGAGCCCCTTCGGGGACAGCGACGATAATGTGTGCAAACTGTAAAGAGCTGCGGAAAATGTTAGCGCTATATAAAAATAAAGATTATTATTATTAACTCTAGACTGTGGAGCGACTGACCACGGAATTTCCACTAGACTGTGGACGGACTAACAACAACATTTACACTAGACTGTGAACCAACTGAACACAGAATGTTCACTAGACTGTGGACTGACTAACAATATTTACACTAGACTATTGACCGACTGACCACATTATTTCCTCTACACTGTGAACGGACTAACAACAATATTTACACTAGACTGTGAACCAACTGAACACAGAATTTACACTAGACTGTGAACCGATTGACCAAAGTATTTATACCAGACTTTGGACCGACTGACCAAAGCATTTACAATAGACTGTGAACCGACTGACCACTTCATTTACACTAGACTATGGACTGACTGACCACAGGATTTATACTAGACTGTGGACCGTCTGACAACATGATTTACAATAGAATGTGGACTGACTGACCACAGCATTTAAACCAGACTGTGGACTGATTGACCACAGTATTTATTCCAGACTGTGGACCGACTGACAGCATGATTTACACTAGACTGTGGACTGACAGACCACAGCATTTATACTAGACTATGGACCGCCTGACCAAAGAATTAATAATAGACTCTGGACTGACTGACCCACATCATTTATACTACACTGAGGACTGACTGGACACATTTACAGAAGACCTTGGACTGGACAGACCAAAACTTTCACACTAGCCTGTGATGAATGATCAAAGCATTTACATTAGTCTGATGACTGACTAACCACAGCATTTACACTATGTTTGGACTGCCTGGCCACATTTCCAGAAGACTTTGGGCTGGCTGAGCAGAGCATTTGCACTTGTTTAAGGACTTACTAACAATGTCATTTACTTTAGATTTGGACTTCTTGACCACATTTCCAGTAAAGTTTGCACTGGCTGACTATAAAATTTACACTAGTCTAAGGACTGACTGACCACAGCATTTATGCTAGGTGTGGAATTTCTGACATTTCTAGAAGATCAGAAGACTATAGACTGAATGACCACAACATTTACACTACAATGTGGTCTGACTGAACACTTTTACAATGGACTGTGGACTGGCCTGCAAAAACTTTTACACTAGTTTATGGACTGACTGACTGACCATAGCATTTAAACTAGGTGTGGACTGCTTGACCACATTTGCACTAAAGATTTGACTGCTTGACTATAACATTTACACAAGTCTAAGGACTTACTGACCACAGCATTTATGCAAGATGTGTGGAACTTCTTACCATATTTCCAGTATACCAGTAGACTATTAATTGATTGACCACAACATTTACGTCAGAATGTGGACTGACTGACCTCTTTTACAATTCACTGTGGAGTGTTGGACAAAAACTTTTACACTAGTTTATGGACTGAATGTCCATAGCATTTAAGCTAGGTGTGGACTGCCTTACCACATTTCCAGTAAAGTTTTGACTGCCATACTATAACATTTACATCAGTTTAAAGACTGGCTGACGACAGCATTTATGCTAGGTGTGGACTGTCTGACCACATTTCATGTAAACTGTAGTCTAACTATAACATTTACAGAAGACTGTAGAATGACTGAACATAACATATACAGTAAACTATCGAATGACTGACTACAGCTTTCACACTAAATTGGCCACAGTCCATATACCTGAGATAAGTAATTTTAGCCCTAATGTGTTATATATTTCTTTGTATGTAGCATGTAGCAGGAACATATTATCACACCTTTGACTATTTACAGGTGACTGACGCCCAGTGAGATGGTGGAACATGACATTTTTACTTGTGGATTTGAAGAAAATAATAAGAAAAATCTCATAACAGGAAATTAATATTTATATTAATTACTGATAATCGTCGGTTTAGGCATAAGTTCTAGGCCTGCCGAGGTGTAATAACACCTTCCTGGTACATGAGAATATACTGTTTGTGTTTTTCATATGTATATCTTCTATACCCAAGTGCTAGTATAACAACCATATCTCAGGTACAGAAGCAAGGAACATTTCGTCTCTTTATCCTCTGACTTCTAAAATAAGAAAATGTTCCTATTTGTCATAGAATAGGCTTATCAGCAGTATAACATTCAATGCCTCGATTATAAGATATGAATATCATCATTAACTCTAGACTGTGGAGCGACTGACCACGGAATTTCCTCTAGACTGTGGACGGACTAACAACAACATTTACAGTAGGCTGTGAACCAATTGAACACAGAATTTACACTAGACTGTGGACCGATTGACCACAGTATTTATACCAGACTTTGGACCGACTGACCAAAGCATTTACAATAGACTGTGAACCGACTGACCACTTCATTTACACTAGACTAGACTATGGACTGACTGACCAAAGGATTTATACCAGACTGTGGACCGACTGACAACATGATTTACACTAGAATGTGGACTGACTGACCACAGCATTTAAACCAGACTGTGGACTGATTGACCACAGTATCTATTCTAGACTGTGGACCGACTGACAACATGATTTACACTAGACTGTGGACTGACTGACCACAGTATTTATACTAGACTATGGACCGCCTGACCAAAGAATTTATAATAGACTCTGGACTTACTGACCACATCATTTACAATACACTGTGGACTTACTGGACACATTTACTTCTAGAAGACCTTGGACTTGACGGACCAAAACTTTCACACTAGCCTGTGGATGAATGATCAAAGCATTTACATTAGTCTGAAGACTGACTAACCACAGCCTTTACTCTATGTTTGGACTGCCTGGCCACATTTCAAGAAGACTTTAGGCTGACTGAGCAAAGCATTTGCACTTGTTTAAGGACTTACTGACCATGTCATTTACTTTTGATTTGGACTGCTTGACCACATTTCCAGTAAAGTTTGCACTGGCTGACTATAAAATTTACACTAGTCAAAGAACTGACTGACCACAGCGTTTATGCTAGGTGTGGAATTTCTGACAACATTTCTAGAAGAACAGAAGACTGTAGACTGAATGACCACAACATGTACACTAGAATGTGGACTGACTGACCACTTTTACAATGGACTGTGGACTGGCCTGCAAAAACTTTTACACTAGTCTATAGACTGACTGACCATAGCATTTAAACTAGGTGTGGACTGCTTGACCAGATTTGCAGTAAAGATTTGACTGCCTGACTATAACATTTACACAAGTCTAAGGATTGACTGACCACAGTATTGATGCTAGGTGAGGAATTTCTCACCACATTTCCAGTATACCAGAAGACTATTGACTGAATGACCACAACATTTACGTCAGAATGTGGACTGACTGACCTCTTTTACAATGGACTGTGGAGTGGTGGACAAAAACTTTTACACTAGTTTATGGACTTAATGACCACAGCATTTAAACTAGGTGTGGACTGCCTTACCACATTTGAAGTAAAGTTTTGACTGCCATACTATAACATTTACACTAGTTTAAAGACTGGCTGACGACAGCATTTATGCTAGGTGTGGACTGTCTGACCACATTTCATGTAAACTGTAGTCTAACTATAACATTTACAGAAGACTGTAGAATGACTGAACATAACTTATACAGTAAACTATTGAATGACTGACTACAGCTTTCACACTAAACTGGCCACAGTCCTTATACCTGAGATAAGTAATTTTAGCCCTAATGTGTTATATATTTCTTTGTGTATAGCATGTAGCAGGAACATATTATCACACCTTTGACTATTTACAGGTGACTGATGCCCAGTGAGATGGTGGAACGTGAAATTTTTACTTGTGGATTTCAAGAAAAGAATAAGAAAATCTCATAACAGGTAATTAATATTTATATTAATTACTGAAAATCGTTAGTTTAGGAATAAGTTCTAGGCCTGCCGAGGTGTAATAACACCTTCCTGGTACATGAATATACTGTTTGTGTTTTTCACATGTATATCTTCTATACTCAACTCCTAGTATAACATAACCATATCTCAGGTACAGAAGTAAGGAACATTTCTTATCCTTATCATCTGTCTTCTAAAATAAGAAAATGTTCCTATTTGTCATAGAATAGGCTTCTTATCAGCAGTATAACATTCAATGCCTCGATTATAAGATATGGATATCATCATTTACTCTAGACTGTGGAGCGACTGACCACGGAATTTCCACTAGACTGTGGACTGACTAACAACATTTACATTAGACTATTGTCCGAGTGACCACAGCATTTCCTCTAGACTGTGGACGGACTAACAAAAACATTTACACTAGACTGTGAACCAACTGAACACAGAATTTACACTAGACTGTGGACCGATTGACCACAGTATTTATACCAGACTTTAAACCGACTGACTAAAGCTTTTACAATAGACTGTGAACCGACTGACCAATTCATTTACACTAGACTAGACTATGGACTGACTGACCAAAGGATTTATACCAGACTGTGGACTGACTGACAACATGATTTACACTAGAATGTGGACTGACTGACCACAGCATTTAAACCAGACTGTGGACTAATTGACCACAGTATTTATTCCACACTGTGGACTGAATGACAACATGATTTACACTAGACTGTGGACTGACTGACCACAGTATTTGTACTAGACTATGGTCCGCCTGACCAAAGAATTTATAATAGACTCTGGACTTACTGACCACATCATTTACAATACACTGTGGACATACTGGACACATTTACTTCTAGAAGACCTTGGACTTGACGGACCAAAACTTTCACACTAGCCTGTGGATGAATGATCAAAGCATTTACATTAGTCTGAAGACTGACTAACCACAGCCTTTTACACTATGTTTGGACTGCCTGGCCACATTTCAAGAAGACTTTAGGCTGACTGAGCACAGAATTTGCACTTGTTTAAGGACTTACTGACCATGTCATTTACTTGCGATTTGGACTGCTTGACCACATTTCCAGTAAAGTTTGCACTGGCTAACTATAAAATTTACACTAGTGAAAGAACTGGCTAACCACAGCATTTATGCTAGGTGTGGAATTTCTGACAACATTTCTAGAGGAACAGAAGACTATAGACTGAATGACCACAACATTTACACTACATTGTGGACTGACTGACCACTTTTACAATGGACTGTGGACTGGCCTGCAAAAACTTTTACACTAGTTTATGGACTGACTGACCATATCATTTAAACTAGGTGTGGACTGCTTGACCAGATTTGCAGTAAAGATTTGACTGCCTGACTATAACATTTACACAAGTCTAAGGATTGACTGACCACAGCATTTATGCTAGGTGTGGAATTTCTCACCACATTTCCAGTATACCAGAAGACTATTGACTGAATGACCACAACGTTTACATCAGAATGTGGACTGACTGACAACATGATTTACACTAGAATGTGGACTGACTGACCACAGCATTTAAACCAGACTGTGGACTGATGACCACAGTATTTATTCCAGACTGTGGACCGACTGACATCATGATTTACACTAGGCTGTGGACTGACTGACCACAGTATTTATACTAGACTATGGACCGCCTGACCAAAGAATTTATAATAGACTCTGGACTGACTGACCACATCATTTACACTACACTGTGGACTGACTGGACACATTTACAGTAGACCTTGGACTTGACGGACCAAATCTTTCACACTAGCCTGTGGATGAATGATCAAAGCATTTACATTAGTCTGAAGACTGACTAACCACAGAATTTACAATATGTTTGGACTGCCTGCCCACATTTCCAGAAGACTTTGGGCTGACTGAGCACAGCATTTTCACTTGTTTATGGACTGACTGACCATAGCATTTAAACTAGGTGTGGACAGCTTGACCACATTTGCAGTAAAGATTTGACTGCCTGACTATAACATTTACACAATTTAACAACTGACTGACCACAGCATTTATGCTAGGTGTGGAATTTCTTACCACATTTCCAGTATACCAGAAGACTATTGTCAGAATGACCACAACATTTATGTCAGAATGTGGACTGACTGACCTCTTTTACAATGGACTGTGGAGTGTTGGACAAAAACTTTTACACTAGTTTATGGACTGAATGACCATAGCATTTAAACTAGGTGTGGACTGCCTTACCACATTTCCAGTAAAGTTTTGACTGCCATACTATAACATTTACACTAGTTTAAAGACTGGCTGACGACAGCATTTATGCTAGGTGTGGACTGTCTGGCCACATTTCATGTAAACTGTAGTCTAACTATAACATTTACAGAAGACTGTAGAATGACTGAACATAACATATACAGTAAACTATCGAATGACTGACTACAGCTTTCACACTAAACTGGCCACAGTCCTTATACCTGAGATAAGTAATTTTAGCCCTAGTGTGTTATATTTTTCTTTGTGTATACCATGTAACAGGAACATATTATCACACATTTGACTAATTATGGGTGACTGACACACAGTGAGATGGTGGAACGTGACATTTTTACTTGTGGATTTCAAGAAAAGAATAAGAAAAATCTCATAACAGGTAATTAATATTTATATTAATTACTGTTAATCGTCGGTTTATGCATAAGTTCTAGACCTGCCGAGGTGCAATAACACCTTCCTGGTACATGAGAATATACTGTTTGTGTTTTTCACATGTATATCTTCTATACCCAACTGCTAGTATAACAACCATATCTCAGGTACATAGGTAAGGAACATTTCTTCTCCTTATCTTCTGTCTTCTAAAATAAGAAAATGTTCCTATTTGTCATAAAATAGGCTTCTTATCAGCAGTATAACATTCAATGCCTCGATTATAAGATATGGATATCATCATTTACTCTAGACTGTGGAGCGAGTGACCATGGAATTTCCACTAGACTGTGGACTGACTAACAACAACATTTACACTAGACTATTGACCGACTGACCACAGCATTTCCTCTAGATTGTGGACGGATTAACAACAACATTTACACTAGACTGTGAACCAACTGACCAAAGCATTTACAATAGACTGTGAACCGACTGACCACTTCATTTACACTAGACTATGGACTGACTGACCACAGGATTTATACTAGACTGTGGACCGGCTGACAACATGATTTACACTAGAATGTGGACTGACTGACCACAGTATGTACACTAGACTATGGATCGCCTGACCAAAGAATTTATAATAGACTCTGGACTTACTGACCACATCATTTACAGTACACTGTGGACTGACTGGACACATTTACAGTAGACCTTGGGTTTGACGGACCAAAGCTTTCACACTAGCCTGTGGATGAATGATCAAAGCATTTACATTAGTCTGAAGACTGACTAACCACAGGATTTACAATATGTTTGGACTGCCTGGCCACATTTCCAGAAGACTTTGGGCTGACTGAGCACAGCATTTGCACTTGTTTAAGGTCTTACTGACCATGTCATTTACTTTCGATTTGGACTGCTTGACCACATTTCCAGTAAAATTTGCACTGGCTGACTATAAAATTTACACTAGTCTAAGGACTGACTGACCACTGCATTTATGCTTGGTGTGGAATTTCTGACAACATTCCTAGAAGACCAGAAGACTATAGACTGAATGACCACAACATTTACACTAGAAGGTGGACAGACTGACTACTTTTACAATGGACTGAGGACTGGCCTGCAAAAAACTTTACACTAGTTTATGGACTGACTGACCATAGTATTTAAACTAGGTGTGGACTGCTTGACAACACTTGCAGTAAAGATTTGACTGCCTGACTATAACATTTACACAAGTCTAAGGACTGACTGACCACAGCATTTATGCTAGGTGTGGAATTTCTGACAACATTTCTAGAAGACCACAAGACTAAAGACTGAATGACCACAACATTTACACTAGAATGTGGACTGACTGACCACTTTTACAATGGACTGTGGACTGGCCTGCAAAAACTTTTACACTAGTTTATGAATTAACTGACAATAGCATTTAAACTAGTTGTGGACTAATTGACCACATTTGCAGCAAAGATTTGACTGCCTGACTATAACATTTACACAAGTCTAAAGGCTGGTCTCACATAACGATACACCAGCGATCCCGACAACGATCAGGATCGCTGGTGTATCGCTACATTATCGCTGCTGAGCTGCCAAACAGGCAGCTCAGGCAGCGATCAGTACAAGTGACACTGCGGGTAACATCGCTTAGTTACCCGCAGTGTACCTTGGATACCAGCGCCCTGATGCAGGGAGCTGGTAACCAAGGTACACATCGGGTTTCCAGGCGCTGCGCGGTGCCTGGAAACCCGCTGTGTACCTTGGTTACCAGCTCCCTGCTTCAGGGCGCTGGTATCCAACGTACACAGCGGGTTTCTAGGCACAGCCCCGCGCCTGGAAACCCGCTGTGTACCTTGATTACCATCGGATCGCTGGTCTCCCGCCTGTCACACGTAGCGATGCTTGCCTGCCAGCGGGAGACCAGCGATCTAAAAAAATGTCCTGGCCTTTCAGCGACGATCAGCGATACCCAGCAGGGGGCTGATCGTCGCTGAATGTCACACACAGCGATATCGCTGGGGACATCGCTGCTGCGTCACAAAACTAGTGACTCAGCAGCGATCTCGCTAGCGAGATCGCTATGTGAGACGGGGGCTTAAGGACTGACTGACCACAGCATTTATGCTAGGTGTGGAATTTCTTACCACTTTTCCAGTACACCAGAAGAATATTGACTGAATGACCACAACTTTTACGTCAGAATGTGGACTGACTGACCTCTTTTTACAATGGACTGTGGAGTGGTGGATAAAAACTTTTACACTAGTTTATGGACTGACTGACCATAGCATTTAAACTAGTTGTGGACTGCTTGACCACATTTGCAGTAAAGATTTGATTGCCTGACTATAACATTTACACAATTTTAAGGACTGACTGACCACAGCATTTATGCTAGGTGTGGAATTTCTTACCACATTTCCAGTATACTAGAAGACTATTGACTGAATGACTACAACATTTACGTCAGAATGTGGACTGACTGACCACTTTTACAATGGACTGTGGACTGGCCTGCAAAAACTTTTACACTAGTTTATGAACTGACTGACCATAGCATTTAAACTAGGTGTGGACTGCTTGACCACATTTGCAGTAAAGATTTGATTGCCTGACTATAACATTTACACAATCTAAGGACTGACTGACCACAGCATTTATGCTAGGTGTGGAATTTCTGACAACATTTCTAGAAGACAAGAAGACTATAGACTGAATGACCACAACATTTACACTAGAATGTTGACTGACTGACCACTTTTACAATGGACTGTGGACTGGCCAGCAAAAAATTTTACACTAGTTTATGGACTGACTGACCATAGCATTTAAACTAGGTATGGACTGCTTGATCACATTTGCAGTAATTATTTGACTGCCTGACTGTAACATTTACACAATCTAAGAACCGACTGACCACAGCATTTGTGCTAAGTGTGGAATTTCTTACAACATTTCCAGTATACCAGAATACTATTGACTGAATGACCACAACATTTACGTCAGAATGTTGACTGACTGACCTCTTTTACAATGGACTGGAGAGTGGTGAACAAAAACTTTTACACTAGTTTATGGACTGAATGACCATAGCATTTAAACTAGGTGTGTACTACCTTACCACATTTCCAGTAAAGTTTTGACAGCCATACTATAACATTTACACTAATTTAAAGACTGGCTGATGACAGCATTTATGCTAGATGTGGACTGTTTGACCACATTTCATGTAAACTGTAGTCTAACTATAACATTTACAGAAGACTGTAGAATGACTGAACATAACATATACAGTAAACTATCGAATAACTGACTACAGCTTTACACTAAACTGGCCACAGTCCTTATACCTGAGATAAGTAATTTTAACCCTAGTGTGTTATATATTTCTTTGTGTGTAGCATGTAGTAGGAACATATTATCACACTTTTGACTATTTACAGGTCACTGACGCCCAGTGAATGGTGGAACGTGACATTTTTACTTGTGGATTTCAAGAAAAGAATAAGAAAAATCTCATAACAGGTAATTAATATTTATATTAATTACTGATAATCGTCGGTTTAGGCATAAGTTCTAGGCCAGCCAAGGTGTAATAACACCTTCCTGGTACATGAGAATATACTGTTTGTGTTTTTCACATGTATATCTTCTATACCCAACTCCTAGTATAACATAACCATGTCTCAGGTACAGAGGTAAGGAACATTTCTTCTCCTTATCCTCTGTCTTCTAAAATAAGAAAATGTTCCTATTTGTCATAGAATAGGCTTCTTATCAGCAGTATAACATTCAATGCCTTGATTATAAGATACGGATATCATCATTTACTCTAGACTGTGGAGCGACTGTCCACGGAATTTCCACTAGACTGTGGACTGACTAACAACAACATTTACACTAGACTGTTGACCGACTGACCACAGCATTTCCTTAAGACTTTGGACGGACTAACAACAACATTTACACTAGACTGTGAACCAACTGAACACAGAATTTACACTAGACTGTGGACTGATTGACCACAGTATTTATACCAGACTTTGGACCGACTGACCAAAGCATTTACAATAGAATGTGAACCGACTGACCACTTCATTTACACTAGACTATGGACTGACTGACCACAGGATTTATACTAGACTGTGGACCGACTAACAACATGATTTACACTAGACTGTGGACTGACTGACCACAGTATTTAAACTATACTATGGACCGCATGACCAAAGAATTTATAATAGACTCTGGACTGACTGACCACATCATTTACACTACACTGTGGACTGACTGGACACATTTACAGTAGACCTTGGACTTGATGGACCAAAACTTTCACACTAGCCTGTGGATGAATGATCAGAGCATTTACATTAGTCTGAAGACTGACTAACCACAGAATTTATAATATGTTTGGACTGCCTGGCCATATTTCCAGAAGACTTTGGGCTGACTGAGCACAGCATTTGCACTTGTTTAAGGACTTACTGACCATGTCATTTACTTTCGATTTGGACTGTTTGACCACATTTCCAGTAAAGTTTGCACTGGCTGATTATAAAATTTACACTAGTCTAAGGACTGACTGACCACAGCATTTAAACTAGGTGTGGACTGCTTGATCTCATTTACAGTAAAGATTTCACTGCCTGACTATAACATTTACACAAGTCTAAGGTCTGACTGACCACAGCATTTATGCTAGGTCTGGAATTTCTTACAACATTTCTAGAAGACCAGAAGACTATAGACTGAATGACCACAACATTTACACTAGAATGTGGACTGACTGACCACTTTTAAAATGGACTGTGGACTGGCCTGCAAAAACTTTTACACTAGTTTATGGACTGACTGACCATAGCATTTAAACTAGGTGTGGACTGCTTGACCACATTTGCAGTAAAGATTTGATTGCCTGACTATAACATTTACACAATCTAAGGACTGACTGACCACAGCATTTATGCTAGGTGTGGAATTTCTTACCACATTTCCAGTATACCAGAAGACTTTTTGACTGAATGACCACAACATTTACGTCAGAATGTGGACTGACTGACCTCTTATACAATGGACTGTGGAGTGGTGGACAAAAACTTTTACACTAGTTTATGGACTTAATGACCATAGCATTTAAACTAGGTGTGGACTGCCTTACCACATTTCTAGTAAAGTTTTGACTGCCATACTGTTATGTTACGGTAGTTGAGGAGAAATAGGAAAATAGCCAAAGTAGCAATACACCAGAGAGGCTGGAAACTACTGGGTTGCAGGACCCTAAACTAACTGCAACACTAGAAGTAGTCGTGGAGCATACCTGCGGTGATCCTAGACGCCTCGTCACAGCCGGAGAGATAGCTACACCTAAAGACAGAAAGATGAAAGCTAACTGCCCCGTAGCAGAACCCCCAAAGAAATAGGAAGCCCCCAAACATGTAATTGCGGTTAGACAAGAAGAAAATACGAACACAGACATAAAATAGAATGAGCAAACGCTGGGGCCCAATTCTGCCTAGATAGAAATGTATAGGAAAGAATTCTGACTGCAACCCAAAAAACCCTGACAAAAATACCAACACTTCTGATTAACAAAAAACCTGAGATCACACGATCTCTGCCACCTAAATCAGATCTCTGGTGTAACACACAGCTATTCAGGAAATAAAAAGTGACACAGGAATAGAGCAAAAGTGCAAACACAAACTGAGCACAATAACTTATGAGAAAGACAAATATTTTGCGCTATCAATGGTAATGTGTGCCCATATATACATAAAGTACTTGTAAAAGGGTTAAAGTGAGCACAAATGCAGCGCCAGACCCCAAAAGGGGACCAGGCTGAAGTCCACTGCAATGCATCAAACCAGCAAGGAAAATCCAACCAGAGGAAAAAAAAACAGCAAGTCACTTATCTGAATGAGAGCAGGAATGCAAGCTGAGCTCCAGCCAAGGCCTGGAAGAACAATTGATTACCGGCAAGGCTGATGGGAGTTCAGGTCACTTATATCAGACCATTCGGACGCAGCTGAAAGCCATTCAGCAATTGGTTCATTACCCTCAGCAACCACCGGAGGGAGCCCCAGCTCCGAAGTTGCCTCCAACGTATTCACAACAGTACCCCCCCTTGAGGAGGGGTCACCGAACCCTCACCTGCGCAACCAGGCCGATCAGGATGAGCTCGATGATAGGCACGGATCAGTCTCCTAGCATGGATGTCCGAAGTAAACACCCAAGAATTGTCCTCTTGACCATAATCTCTCCACTTAACCAAATACTGGAGTTTCCGTCTAGCAAAATGAGAATCCAATATTTTCTCAACCACATACTCCAAATTGCCCTCAACCAAAACAGGGTCGGGACGTGCAGCCATAGGTACCACTGGCTCGACAAACCTCTTCAATAAGGACTTGTGGAACACGTTATGGATCTTAAATGTCCCTGGAAGAAGCAAACGGAAGGAAACCGGATTAAGAATTTCCATGATCCAATGAACCTTGGCTTAAATTTTGGAGATGCAACCTTCATAGGGATATTTCTTGAGGACAACCAAACCAAGTCGCCCACTTTAAAACGAGGACCATCAGTCCTATGCCGGTTGGCAAACCGCTGGGCCTTCTCCTGAGATAGCGACAACCTCTCCACTACCTGGTCCCAAATCTGCTGCATTCGCTCCACAATAGAGTCAACCCCCGGACAGACGGAAGCCTCCGCCTGTCCCGAAGAAAATCGAGGGTGAAACTCTGAATTGCAGAAAAATGGAGACATCAAGGTGGCAGAGCTAGCTCTATTATTAAGAGCAAACTCAGCCAAAGGCAAAAAGAGACCCAGTCATCTTGATCAGCAGACACAAAACATCTCAAATAAGTCTCCAAGGTCTTGTTTGTTCTCTCGGTTTGTCCATTGGTCTAAGGGTAAAATGCAGAGGAGAAAGATAATTGAACACCAAGTTTAGAACAAAATGTTCTCCAAAATCTGGAAACAAACTGGACTCCTCTGTCAGACACAATGTTCTCCGGAATGCCATGTAACCGAACCACATGCTGAAAGAATAAAGGCACCAATTCGGAGGAGGAAGGCAACTTAGGTAATGGCACAAGATGTATCATCACAGATTACCCAGATAACGGTCATTCTCTGAGAGACAGGGAGGTCGGAAATAAAATCCATAGAGATATGGGTCCATGACCTCTTGGGCACAGGTAATGGCATTAACAAACCAATAGAGCGAGAGCTAGGCTTGGAACGAGAGCAAGTCCCACAGGACTGCACAAATTCCCTGACGTCACGAGACAAAGTAGGCCACCAAAAGGACCGACTCACCAAGTCTCTGGTACCAAAAATACCGGGATGACCAGCTAACGGGGAATAATGAATCTCAGACATCACACTCTTCTTCCACTGGTCTGGGACAAACAATTTCCCAACAGGGCAGCGTTCAGGTTTATCCTCCTGACACCCCTCGAGAGCCAGTCTCAAATTGGGCGAGATGGCAGAAAGAACTACACCCTCTTTCAAAATAACAGCAGGATCAGTTAACTCAGGAGAATCCGCAAAGAAACTCCTCGAGAGGGCATCCGCCTTAACATTCTTAGTGCCTGGAAGAAAAGAAACCACAAAATTAAAACGTGTGAAAAACAAGGCCCACCTGGCCTGTCTAGGATTAAGTCGCTTGGCTGATTCGAGATAAACCAGGTTCTTATGGTCCGTGAGGACCACCACCTGATGTTTGGCTCCTTCCAGCCAATGTCTCCACTCTACAAAGGCCCACTTCATGGCCAATAACTCCCGATTACCCACATCATAATTACGTTCAGTTGGAGAAAATTTTCGAGAGAAGGCACAAGGATTACTCTTAGAGGTCTCCGGATTCCTTTGGGACAAAACGGCACCTGCCCCAATCTCAGAAGCATCAACATCCACCTGAAACGGTAGAGAAACATCAGGCTGCCGTAGAACAGGAGCAGAAATGAATCTCTGCTTAAGTTCCTGAAACGCAGAAACTGCCTCAGGAGGCCAATTCACCACATCGGAACCCTTTTTGGTCAAATCAGTCAATGGTTTAACAATACCGGAGAAATAACCAATAAATTTACGATAAAAATTGGCAAAACCCAAAAATCTCTGAAAAGCCTTCAATGTAGTAGGCTGAACCCAATCACAGATGGCCTGAACCTTGACCGGGTCCATTTCAATAACAGACGAAGACAAAATAAATCCCAGAAATGAAACCTTCTGTACGCCAAAAAGACACTTTGATCCCTTCACATACAGTGCATTCTCTCTCAAAATCTGGAACACAGTCCGAACATGTTTCACATGAGAGCCCCAGTCATTGGAAAAAATCAAGATATCATCCAAATAAACAATCAGAAATTATCCACAAAATCCCTGAAAATATCATTCATAAAGGATTGGAAGACAGAAGGGGCATTAGTAAGCCCAAAAGGCTTCACTAGGTACTCAAAATGCCCCTCTGGGGTATTAAACGCCATATTCCATTCATCCCCGTGCTTAATGCGAATAAGGTTATACACCCCCCTGAGGTCAAGCTTGGTAAACCAACTAGCACTTTTCACCCTGGAAAACAGGTCAGAAATCAAGGGTAACAGATATTGATATTTAACAGTGATTTTATTCAGGAGGAGACAGTCAATACACGGCCTCAATGAACCATCCTTTTTGGCCACAAAGAAAAAACCGGCACCCAAGGGTGAAGAGGATGGTCTGTTATGACCCTTCTCCAAAGACTCCTTGATATAAGATCGCATAGCATCGTGTTCAGGTACAGATAAATTAAAAAGGCGACCTTTAGGAAATTTACCACCAGGTACTAACAATAGCGCAATCATAGCTCCTGTGAGGAGGTAAGGATGCAGACTTACTCTCACTAAACACATCAAAAAAATCTGTCAAAAAGTCAGGGACATCCTGAGACTGGCGAGAGGCAGAAAAAACAGGAGTATCAGTAGTAACACATTGGCAGCCCCAACTGGTCACAGACACAGATTTCCAATCCAAAACAGGATTATGAGACTGTAACCAAGGGAAACCCAGTACAATAATGTCATGCAGATTATGCAACACCAGAAATTTGCAACTCTCCTGATGATCTGGTTCAACCCTCATTATCACCTGAGTAGAAAACTGGGGTTTATTCTCTGCAAAAGGGGTAGAATCAATGCCCAGCAAAGGAATAGACTTCCGCAGGGGTATCATGGGAAACCCACAACGTTTGGCAAAGTCAAAATCCATCAGGTTAATAGCTGCTCCTGAATCAACAAAAGCCTGAGCCGAAAATGTGGAAATGTGGACAGGGAGCAAATCAGGGTAACAGTCAACAGAAATTTAGTCTGAACACTACCCAAGACAACTGCGCGCGCAAAACGTCTTCCCCGCTTAGGGCTGACGGAAATAGCATGAGAAGCGTCACCACAGTAGAAACATAACCCATTGCGCTTTCGAAACTTATGACGCTGAGCCCCAGAAGTCACACCATTACACTGAATGGGCTCAGGAGCTGGCTCACAAGGCAACACTATCTCACGCATACCTCTGCGCTCACGCAAACGTCTGTCAATTTGAATAGCCAAAGACATAGAATCATTGAGACCAGAGGGAACAGGGAATCCCACCATAACATCCTTTACATTTTCTGACAGACCCTTCCGAAAAAGGGCTGCCAAAGCATAATCATTCCATTTGGTCAGGACTGCCCACTTTCGGAATTTCTGACAGTACAGCTCAGCGTTTTCACGACCCTGATTTAATGCCAACAAGGTCTTTTCAGCTTGATCAGTGACATTAGGTTCATCGTACAATAACCTCAGAGCCTGAAAAAATACATCAGCATCATTCAAAACAGGATCTCCAGGTGTCAGGAAAAAGCCCAATCCTGAGGGTCGCCGCGCAGCAGAGAGATGACAATTTGAACCTGCTGTGCTGCGTTCCCTGAGGATTTAGGCTTTAAGGCAAAAAACAACTTGCAGTTATTTTTAAAATTCAGAAATTTAGACCAACCCCCCAAGAATAAATCTGGCATGGTGATTCTAGTTCCACAACAGGCAACCCAGCAAGATAGGCTGTAATCTTCTGAACCTCAGCGGCAAGCCACTCCACACGGCCAGACAACTGTGTAAACTCCATTGAGGACAAAGAAAAAATTCCTCCTCAGCACCCAGAGAAAAAGAGGGAAAAAATGCAACAAACAGAAAAAAAAAATTTTCTGACAACTCCCTTTTTTTTTTTCCTTTTTACTATTTTTCCCTTCTGTTGAGTACCATAGAATTTTCAGTTTGGCCGGTAATACTGTTATGTTTCAGTAGCTGAGGAGAAATGGCAAAAATAGCCGAATTAGCAATACACCAGAGAGGCTGGAAACTACTGGGTTGCAGAACCCTAAACTAACCGCAACACTAGAAGTAGCCGTGGAGCGTACCTACGGTGATCCTAGACGCCTCGTCACAGCCGGAGAGATAGCTACACCTAAAGACAGAAAGATGAAAGCTATCTGCCCCGTAGCAGAACCCCCAAAGAAATAGGAAGCCCCAAAACATGTAATGGCGGTTAGACAAGAAGAAAATACAAACACAGACAGAAAATAGAATGAGCAAATGCTGGGGCCCAATTCTGTCTAGATAGAAAAATATAGGAAAGAATTCTGACTGCAACCCAAAAAACCCTGACAAAAATACCAACACTTCTGATTAACAAAAAACCTGAGATCACACGATCTCTACCACCTAAATCAGATCTCTGGTGTAACACAGCAATTCAGCAAATAAAAAGTGACACGGAAAAGAGCAAAAGTGAAAACACAAACTGAGCACAATGCAGAGCCAGGCCCCAAAAGGGGACCAGGCTGAAGTCCACTGCAAGGCAGCAAACCAGCAAGGAAAATCCAACCAGAGGAAAAAAAAACAACAAGTCACTTATCTGAATGAGAGCAGGAATGCAAGCTGAGCTCCAAGCAAGACCTGGAAGAACAATTGATTACCGGCAAGGCTGATGGGAGTTCAGGTCACTTATATCAGACCAATCGGACCCAGCTGAAAGCCATTCAGCAATTGATTCATTACCCTCAGCAACCACCGGAGGGAGCCCCAGCTCCGAAGTCGCCTCCAACGTGTTTACAACACATATTAATTACAGCCCACCCAACTATTACTATCCCTACAGAGAACACAGGGTTAATAGTGCTAGTTAGCACTTCCTGAGAGTTGGTTTGGCTGTTGGTTCTTGTAGGGATGAATGGAAAGGGTTAACAGCAAGGGCTGAAGATGGAGGGACAGACAGAAGCAGTGAGAGAGTAGCACAACTCTGTAGACAGAGCACGGGGCAGAGAGGAGGAATGTAGGGACACAGGAAGGCAACCGGACAGGGCAGAAGCTGCTGGATAGGAGGCAGATGAAGCAGCGGTATAGAAGAGAGGACAGAGTAGAGAGATGCAGGGACACAGGGGAGCAGGGAAATGAGACATGGGGATGACAGAGGCAAGTGAGCCAGTGATACAGCCACTCGCTTTTTATATACAGTGGGCCCACCTCTGTGTGCACACACATCCCTGCTTGTTCTCAGCGGTGAGATTCTTTGATGTGCAGGACATTTGCGTTGATATAATCCTATGAGCGCAAATGTCCAGCATCAACTTTTGTCTAAGCAATGAGTCTATCAGAACTCTTGTTCTGAGGAGATGCTATCTGCCTAAACTGGCATGGTTAATTAACATGTAACATGTAAGATGCTATCAGATGGACAACTGTCCATCTTCTTTGATATGCCCAGACTGGACATTCTGGTTTAGGGAACAATATAGATAAGAGGACCTTTACTTGTGTGGAGAGAAAAACATTTTGTTGGAGGGAAATATATTATATGTGTATGTATGTGTGTATATATCTCAAATATACAATAAATACATTTATTGGGGCACTCCCTCTACAGTCTCTCATTTTAGTAGCCAGTAAAAGCTAATTATACAGCTGTGAGCTGATATTAATAGCCTGGGAAGCTCCATGGATATTACCCCCTTCCCAGTCTATAAACATTGGCCCCCAGCTGTCGGCTTTCCCTCTGCTGGTTACAAAAATTGCACGGAAGACCATGCCATTTTTTTAAAAAAATAATCTTTTATTAAATACATGTACAGTGAGCTGCACATACTGTACTAATTGTATTTGTCACAGACATCTATATTTCTACCTATTCTATTTGTATTTACTGTATGTAATCCATCTCTTCTATCCTGTTGGCTCCTGCAGTGATTTTACAGCGCACGGCACATAAATTGCCGGCTTTTCTATCTATCTATCTATCTATCTATCTATCTATCTATCTATCTATCTATCTATCTATCTATCTATCTATCTATCTAATACATATACATATATATATATATATATATGTGTGTGTGTGACTGACATCTATATATCTATGTATTCTATATGTTTATATCTATTCTATTCTATTCTAACCTGTCACTGTGATTTTACTGTACGCAGCACATGATTTACCGGCTTTTATTCTATCTATTATATACAGTATATATATTTATAATATATATATATATATATACATATACACAGTATATATATGTGTGTGTTTGTGTGTGTGTGTGTGTTTTGAAGAATATTTCCTTTGAAAACAATGTGTAAATGACATAAAGAATTATGTTATGTTAAAATCGCATTGCCATCGGATAGCAATTGCACTGCATTCGGATATAAATCGGATGCTAGGTGTGAAATATCGGATTGTACTCGCATGACACTCACATTACACTCCTGCAACTCTCGGCAGGGAGACTCGGACCAATTTTTCATACGTTTAGTGTGACCCCAGCCTTATGCTTATTATATATATCTGACCTTAGGGAAGGTAAATGTTGCCCTATGATTTTTATACCCTAAAGCACTAACATACTGATATAGAATTTAGGGAGCCACTGTGAGAGCTTTAAAGGGAGTTTGAAAGGTCTCCTATGTCCCCCAAACAACCAACAGTTGAATGTTCATGTATAAATTCCCTGCCTAACAGTCCCTGCATTACATTGGACACATAAACA